>PITA01003149.1:35252-115252 GCA_004023965.1 Spilogale gracilis
AAAAAAAAAAAAAAAAAAAAAAAAAAAAAAAAAAAAAAAAAAAAAAAAAAAAAAAAAAAAAAAAAAAAAAAAAAAAAAAAAAAAAAAAAAAAAAAAAAGGTAGACCCACTGTTCTATCATTATCAGAAAAAAATAAAAACAAAACAAAACCAAGATAATGGAAACAAAGTATTTGATATGCTGTGGTAAGGTCTTATTGTGCCTTGCTGTTACCCATCCAGCAATGTGTATCTAGTGAAGAGTTGTGATTACAGATGTGTCCGAATGTAAATTTAACTATCTTCACTATTTCAATCAACAGCAATCACATCTTTCTAATCAATCAAGTATAACTCCATATATCTACCATACTTTCATCCTCTCTTCTGTTTATATGTCATATCCAGTCTTTTAGCAAATTCTGTTCCATTTAACTTCAACATATACTCAGAATTCAACTATGGCTCATCATTTCCACTGCTACCACCATGGCCCATGCTCTCATCATTTCCCACTGAATTATTGCCATAGTGACCTTCTTGGTCTCTCTGCTTCTGCTTCTACATCTGCTTCTACATCCCTTCACTCTACTCCCAACAAATTATCAGAGAGCTCCTGTCAAATTCAAGTCAAATTATTCCCTTCCTGTGTTCAATATATTCTAATACCTTCCTACTTTCTTCAGAGCAAAAGCTAAAGTGTATTTTCTGATCTAGCAGGATCTAATGACATGGCTACACAGTACTTATCCGAACTCAGCTCCTGTTATTCTTGTGAAAGAGTGAAAGCACATGCATCTAGCTTCACTAGTGTTCTTATTATCCCATGGATGTAGCAAAGTTTACTTCCGTCTCAGGGACTTTTTGCTCTTCCTGTTCTTTTTTCCTAGGATACTCTTTCACTAGCTACCCATACAACTTACTCTCTCACCTTGAGTATTTTTATTTGTCTCTTTGTTTGTTTGTTTGTTTTTAAAGGCACTTCCTCTGGGAAATCTTCTCTGGCTTAGCCACAATGTTTATGTTCCATTTGAAGCAAAATATTTATATTCTGGTTAAGAAAAAGACAGCATTGAGTAATTAGAAATATATCTTTGGCATCAGACAGATCTGTATTCAATCCCCAGCTCTGCCACTTACATATGGTAAAATGTGGCTGACACCTACCCTTGCATGATTGTTGTGAGGATGCAAACAGCTGGCATATATTAGGTGCTCAATAAATGCTCTGACTTCTCACTGAGATGATAAGAGAGAGTTGAGATGTGAAGAAATTAAAAATTGAGACACCACAATTTTTATGGCTAACTAAAAGTGTCAATGTCTTAAAGTCATGCATAGGGCAGTACTTCATTTTTGTTGTTGTTGTTCTAAATAGTAAAACCTGTTGTTGTTAAGTGACTTTGGTAATTTCATACTAACTGGTTAATTTACGTGATTCTTTTCTTCTTGTCACACACTAATTTTTTCAAATGATTTGGTGCTAGTTTCTACATTAGGCTTAATTATCATTTTATAATTCAGGCAAGACTTTTGACTCCAGCAATTTTGTGCACCGTGCCAAGAAATGAGCTACATTATTAGAATTCTTTTCCAGCCAAATTACTCCATTCTCATTAAATTGTATAAATATATATTTCCCTAAGAGACACAATCAGGTGTAGTATTCTTATTTGCATTGATTCAATCAGCACATTGGCATCTTTTGCCCAAAAACTGTTCTTTGGAAATATTTAGTGACTGTTTATTGGAATCATCTTCAATAGGTGGTAAAAATAGCAGATTCAGCAAATTTCCTTTCCCTCTTTTATGTTAGCAAAGGCAAAGGACATGTAATTATTTGAGCTTTTAATTATTTTTTGTCCCATAAGAGAAAAGAGAGTAACAGTTTGGACTATAAAATAACTTTGTTAGGTAAGTGAATACATAATTAGGCATCAAATGTGCGTTAACCTTATTTTCACTTGTAACAGTCCCTCAGTGGCCCAGGGAAGGGATAGTCCAACAGTGGAAAAGCTATGAACTATACTGGGAGCGTTTGGTGCTCCTCATGATGAGATTATCCTCCTCTGCCATCATCTAGGGTCAAACATCTGCAAATTAAGTAAGCCACTCACGGCAAAACCACATCTTTTCTGTCAAATTTATTTTTTCTCATATTTGTGCACTTTTTTTCTTTCCTCTGTTGCAAGTGTCAAAATATTCTTATTGAAGAATGTGGTTCTAATAAAGGAAAGGAAGCATCCAAGTATTGCCATGTTGCCTCTTTTAAGGAATTTGTATTTATTTTTTTAAGGTATTAGTATTTTAAAAAAGGTCTATGAGAAGAGATTAATTGTCAGATAAAGTGATAAATTAGCAATAATATAAATGTAGAGTGTTGAGGGCTAGCTTTATATCTCAGATCACTCCCAACAGAGAAGCATTTACCCCAAAAGCTAGTTATAATATTGTCTTATCTTTCTCATTTTGTGGTACATCTGGTGACTTATTTCAGAATATCTGTTTAATATATTCTTAAGCACGTTATTGTATTCATTTAGTTTCTTTAGCATACATAAACTCCTCATATGTAGGCATCTTCCCCTAGGATCAACTATAGAATTCTGTATAGAGTGGTTACATGCTCAATACCTCCTCAATAAGTATATGGAAAATTAAATTGAATAAGCATTGACTGCCCTCAATTGCCCTTATTCCCCAGGCAGCAGAGTTGGACCAATTTAGACACAGTTTTCCAATATAATTTTGTAATGGATACAACTAATATTTAGGTTCATCACATAATCATTTACTCATTTACACATCCATTCTTTTAATTATTATTTACTGTGTTCCTACCACACATAAGGTGCTGGAAATATATAGACAAATTAGACTGAATACCTGGTCACAGGAAGTATACAGTAGCAGTGACTCCACATACAATGGTGATTCATTGGCTTGACCAAATATTAATTTCCAAGTCATTAAAGAATAGTTATGTTTAGATACATTTTGATATTTAAATGTATATCAGAAGGTTGAACCTCACTTGTGCCAAGAAAATGAGAGCATTATGAGTGCCAAATAGGAACTATGAAATGCCCCACACAAATATTTTCTTCCCTATAATTCATCTGGATTAAAACATGTGATTTCATTCATTCATCTATTTCATCCATTCATTTATTCATTCAGCAAGAAAAGCAATTGTCATTATGGACATTACTCTAAGTTTTAGTTATACAAAGATAGAAAAAAATAAACAATAAAAATAAAGAAAAAAGAAGTATTTGAAATAATTGAGCTTGGAATGTACAGACTTTCATGAAATCAAATAGCTATGAAATTTATGAAAATAAGGGCTTTTTGACTATTTGTGAGATAGATATATTGTTTTAATTCTCTTTCCTTAAGATAAGTGAGGAAATGAAATATTAGGTAGAATTAAAATTCATGGTTTTTTTCCCCCTTCTACACATGGAACAACCTACATCGCTGTGAACACAATGTCCAATAATGTAAAAACTATTTCAGGATGTATCTATGCTAATACCAAGAATAGAACACAATTTTCACAAAAAATCCATTGTCTGTATATATTCAAATAAGAAATATAATTTTTGACAGAATAGAACAATAATTTTAGCATATTCAATGCAATTATCAATGAAATTTCTTGGCTGGATTTATTAATCTATATGAATGGTTAAATCACAATAAATATTTCCATAATTTGTATTACTGTATAGAAACTGAAACCTCAGGTTCTCTTTTAACTTATGGACAGAATTAAAGGAAACATGTCATTAGGTCAAAAGCACATTTATGCAAAATTAATGTTAATTTAAGTCTTCCTTTTATTTTTTATGTTATTTTTTTCCATATGAAAAAGCATAGAAATCATCATTGCACAATTACTAATTTTTGCTTTTGGAATTCTGAGGATTTTTTTTTTCTGCTGTCAATAGACATTTCATTTATATTATAATTTTCTTTTCATCACATGCACAAAATAAAGGGAATAACTTGTCTTATTCTTATGTCTACCAATATCTTTGTTAAGGCCCTGATTTGCATCTCATCCCTGTTCTTGCACTATAGCATGTAGCTACCAAGACTGAATTTTTTTCATCATAGGGTTGAACCTCCCTAATTTGTCAAATCTGTTATTTGCACAAGTTGAATTGCCAGCTTTTATCCCAATTTCTTGACTGCTGTGTAAGAGGATTAGAGGTCTTGGTCAGCTTCACCAGGGTGGCTAACGGTAACAGGTGCCATTGCCGCTCAGATCCAAACACCAATGGACTGAGTCTGATTGACTGAGTCTCAGCTGCTCCATGGAAAAAGCCTAATGCTGGTCTTCTCTCCTTACCCAAACCCAGACAGAAACCAGTGGCGACCTCTTCCTTTGAAATTCAAATATTGAGGAGGGAGTAGAAAGAGAAACCACAGCAAAATATGAAGAAATGAGAATGTGAAGACATGTCCTTTGTGCCCAAAGAAGCAATATGGTTTCATCATCTTACTAAGGATTCAAGCTCTCTGATGAGACAATCTTTTACTTTTAAAAAGCACTCAAAATGACTGGTTATCATCATCTCATTTTTTTCATCTGGTTTTAGTAAGCAAATTCATAAGTACAAACAATCAAAAGTAAGCTTTCCATTTGAAATATTTTCTTTCATTCGAAGGAAGTTATATATATAAAAAATAATGCTGACCAAAGTTCACGATCTTCCTCTAGACCAGAATTAATTCAAAGAAAGAAAAATAGATATTTTTCTCATTTTTTTATTCTATAAAAATACGGTGAAAAAGATACACTATTCTGACACAAGATGCTCTTTTCTCTGTTTACATTATAATGGAGAAAATTGTAAAATGATCATCATTCTCTTCTATGTGTTAGAAGTAAAGGGTAAGAATTATTATCTGATTTCATTTTGAAGATATTCATATAGGAGAGAGACAGCCATCTTTTCCATTTAGAGAGAGAATTTTTTTTTATCCTGAGAAAGCATATTATTTATAAGAAATGGATCTACGAAACTAGATCTGGTGTTAAAAATGTTCATTAGAAGTTATGCAAGTAAAAGTACTGTAGTTACTCAAGAAATACAGGAGACTTTTGGCAAAAACAATTCCTTTAACTCTCAACAATTGGGCAACATTTTCTGGAAAGAGTAAAGTCCCCAGAGAACCTCAACGTTTTATATAATAGAATCAGAGTGGTTTAGAGATTTTCAAACCTTTTTATCCCCCCAGCCTTCTAACTACAAAGATCATAAAACAGGAACCCCAAAAGTTGAGAGACTTTACTCAGGTCACAAACCAACTGAAATTCTTAAGAGGAAAGAGCTTGATGTGAAGAATTTTGAGAGGCTTTAATAGAGTAGAAAATGTAAATCAATGATATTTTCATCTGATTTGGAATATCATTAGGATCATCTCGTCAAGAATTTTAATTCTGAGATTTGCAATTCATTTTCATCCGTGACTTTTTAAAAGTAAGCACATATTTGTGAGACATCTTAGATAAAATTGTAAAGAGATGGCAACCGAGACATAAAGTGGATTTAATAAACAGGACATAGTTTCTAGTGATGGTATTTTGTTTTGTCTTTCTATCTAGAACCTAACTTTTAATGAGTGGGATGTTTTCATAGGGTGTATAAGTAGATGGCCCCCCTCCCACAGTTCTTTTACTAAAAGGCAAGGATGAAACTGAGGGTATTTTAAAGGAGACCGTTCTCACATTAAAACAGGAAATAACATTATCCCAAATAACTTTTATAAGAATAAAATTTCCCCAAGCTTCATTTGCCTTTTGTCACTATGAAGGCATTTTGCAGTAGAATAACTTAGTAACAAGTGAAATTTAGAATAAGTCAACATTCTCATTAAGACAAAGTAATCTGATATTACCAAGAACCATAAAACAGCTATTGAAACCTGAAGCTTCAGAGAAGGAAATCTTTATTGTAATAAAGATCAGCAACATTGTTTATAAGCAACATTTCCATGGCAAAAGATGAGTTCGTTCAATAAGAATCTCGTAACATGGTGCTGGCCCGGGCATGGGTGCAATAAACTTTATGGAAAGGCTCATAATATTAGACTAATTAAAGATAATCTAATTTGGACACTTCTATCTTCTGGAAAAGAAATGTGATGTCATCCTCTGGGAAGAGACAATGTTTTGTCTCTGGGGATGTGCGGGGGTGGGGGCGGGGAAGAAAGAAAGAAAGAAAGAAAAGGAAAAAAAAACCCTCACAAGATATGAGCAATAATAAGAATTAGGGTTGATCCAAAGACAGTCTTAGATCTACCCATTGCCTCTCAAAAGATCCACCACATAGACTGTTAAGCCCCATAATTATCTCCCCTATTTGTGACAAGCGTGAGCTAATCAGTCTCTGAGGGAGTTTTCCAGCAGATTCTGAGGAGAGTGTGTGTGCTTCGCAGTGCTCATCAAGCTATTTTGTACTCAGAACCGCAAAGAGCTGACCAAAGTTCATTATCCTCATCTAGACCAGAATTAATTCAAATTAAGAAAAATAGACATTTTAAAACTGTCGAGTCCTTATGATTTAGAACAAAGAGTCTTCACTATTTTTATAACAGCGGCATAGGTTCTAGCTGCCTATAATCCCATATTAAAAGATTAGAAAAAACATCTGAAGAAATCAGAGAGTGTCTAATTGAGGTTCTTGCCTTTAATCCTGTGAGCTGACTCCCTCTTGGATATCAAGATCTGTCAGTGATGAGCCAGGGGAATTCTGTGAGGAAAAAGCAACCATGAAGAATATAACGTATTCTTACCCACTTAAGAAATAAAAAAGGAAAAACACAGTTGGTGATATGAAAACATAAGCCAACACAAAATTAAGGGAAACCCCCAAAATAGATTTGTAAATATAGTTGGTAAAAAGTGAAGAAATCACCTTGGTATTATTCTTTTATAATGTTTAAAACATTGTGCAACACAAGTGCACAAATAAAAGAAAAAATTTCTCATGTAAAGAAAAAACAATAAAGAATAATAAAACATTGAACCCACAAATTCCCTAGCAAACAATAAACATTTTATTTAATAAATATATTTGACTTGCGTATTGATTGTTAAAAGTGTTCATTATCTGATTGGCTTTATATAATTCTATTTACTCATCTTGCCAGAGAATTGTATGCTAATGAGTACTTTCATATCAACACCAAGAAATGTCACTGTGAGACAAAGTTTTCCTGTGTAGCTGTTACATAATTGTGCACAATTAGAATCTTCACTTGTTGATCATTAATATTTTATGCTTATTTACTAAAGGACAAAAAAATTAGGCTATAGTTTATGAACAGTAAGTTAAATTAGCATAAGGAAAAATGAAAGGGCCTATTTTGTTTTAAGAAACACAAAATCTTTTATAACAGAATAAAAAAGAAAGCAGTAATCAAGAAGAAAAAGGGAAAGAAAATAGTATACTAAACATGTTAAAATAATATCACAATTTCATCATAAAGTAGAATCTTTGCTTTCCTCACTGATTTCTTAGAAATTGATATAAAATGTAAATTATGCAAAGATTATATCTATAAAATATATATTTATAAGTATATGTGTATGTTAACATATTTCTCTTCAACCTATTATGCATTAATACTTTAAAAGGGTTAATTTGTTGCATATTAGGAAAGTTTTCTTTTATTTCCATCATAAACAAACTCGCATAGAGGAAAATCATTTAAAATACTTTAGTAGGCAATTTAATATTTTATTAACAATGCTTTTGTTAAAGATGCCTCTTTTGCCATAAACTGGATTTTGAAGGACGGCAAAAGTCATCAGGAATGATTCCATAATACAGAGAATCTTGGAACTGAACATAAATACGGGAATTAAAACAATCTAATACTTTTTTCTTTTCAATTGCAAATGCAAAGCAGGTTACAGAGTAATATCTTTTGATCTGTACCTACTATCTCACAAGAGATCCCACGCCTCTTCAGAAAACATCATACTATGTGTGCATATATTAGTGGCATTTATAAATTTGTGTGAATGGTCCAAATAACAAATTTCAAAATGTAGAATTTTTGGTAAAAAGTCATTTTGATAAGTATCAAAACCAATTATCATCTTGGTAAAGATATATGATCATTATTAAAATCCCACTTTTGTTCTATTTTTTAAAAAATGTGTTTTATTCTATTAGTACTAGAGATATTGAAAGTATACAAATTAATGACAACATAAATACTATTTGACTAATGTAGAGTCATTGTGAGGGGAAGGTTGAGAAATTCACAGACTGTGACTAAATTCAACATGAATAGTCTATATTAAAAAGGGCAGAGAGCAAAATAAACAGAGACAAGTGTAGAGCCCAAACCTAAATTCTCTAATTTCCCCATAAAATTCAAAGTTGTCATCCAATGGCTTTATGGGAGTGGCCACTCTGTGAGGGAGTGTATCTGAACCCTTTTACCACCAATGTCAGATGAGAAGTGAAACTCACCTCGATACTTGATTTATAATTAAAATTATTTTAATGTGTGGTAAAAGTCCAAATGCTCTTTCAGGAATGTAGTTTTAGCCTGGTTTCTTAGGTTTGATGTAACAAAGGAAAATTATGTCATTACTATTTCTACAAGATACCAAGTTATTTCTTATGCTTTTGTGTTAAAAAATAAAAGCTAAATATTTAATTTTAATATAGAAATTTAATCATTACACATGTTTATGATTATTATAATTTAATCTGTACTATGAACCATGAGAAAAAATATGAACAATCAACAACTACTTGAAATTAACAAGCAATGTTGGAAAAAAAAAACTCATATCAACTTAGAACATCATAGGTGTTATCCAAGGTCGATGACATTGGAAACAGTGAGGCTTATTTGGGTTCTTTCACATTTTGGGGCGACATTACCATACTGTGTGGTAAAAGTCCAAAGCCTCCAATAGACTAACGGAGAAGAAGGAAGGTCTATCTCATTCATACTCAGCCTGTCCACTTGCTACTGCCACACAGAAAGGTTTTAAACTCCTCATGCCTAAGCAGACACCCAAAACCCTTGAAATAAATAATAATAATAATAATAATAATAATAATGATAAATCTTAAAAAGAATTTAAAAATCTATTTATTTTAAAGTTCTCCAGGTGATTCCACTGTGCTGCCAAGGTTGAGATCTACTGATCTGTACCAACCCTTCTGTCTACTGATAACCTAGAAGACAGTGTTTGTTTCATGAATTGGAGGTATTTGACAAACAAGAAGCCGTTAAGGGTAACCCAGTGGCTCTTACACTTTTTGCCCTCAGGTCCCCTTTTCACAATTCAAGATTACTGAAGACCCCGAAGAGCTTTTGTTCATATGGGTATTATATATCATGGTATTTGCTTTATTAGAAATTAAATTTGAGTCATTTAGAAGTATCAATTAATTAATTAATTTTTTAGGATTTATTTATTTATTTCACAGAAAGAAACATAGCTAGAGAGGAAACAAGCAGGGAGAGTGAGAGAGGGAGAAGCAGACTTCCTGCTAAGCACGGTGCCAAATGTGGGGCTCCGTCCTGGGACTCGGGGATCATGACCTGAGCCGAAGACAGCCACTTAATGACTGAGCCATGCAGGCGCCTTCATTAATTAATTTCAAAATAAAAACAATGAACCCATTACACGTTACATGTTTTTATTTAGAAAACTGTGTTTTGGTTTTTTGTTTTTTTTTTAAAGATTTTATTTATTTGACAGAGAGAAACATAGCTAGAGAGGGAACACAAGCAGGGGGAGTGAGAGAGGGAGAAGCAGGCTCCCTGCCGAGCAGAGAGCCTGATGCGGGACTCGATCCTGGGTCTTCGGGATCATGACCTGAGCCGAAGGCAGTTGCTTAACCAACTGAGCCACCCAGGCGCCCCGCGTGTTTTTGGTTTTTAAAAAAAATTTTTTTTAAAGATTTTATTTATTTCTTTGACAGAGAAACACAGTTAGAGAAGGAACACAAGTAGGTGGAATGAGAAAGGGAGAAGCAGGCCTCCCACCAAGCAGGGAGCCCGATGCGGGGCTTGAGCCTGGGTCTCCAGGATCATGACCTGAGCCCAAGGCAGTCACTTAACCAACTGAGCCACCCAGGCACCCGAAAACTGTGTTTTACAGAACAAAAATTATCAATGGCAGGAGTAGCAATGTTTTACATTTTGCCAATCTTTCTTTTTTTTGCTTCACATATTTTTCAGGTTTTTAAAAAATTCTGTTACAGTTAACATAGTGTTATATTAGTTTCAGGTGTACAATATAGTGATTCAACAATCACATAGATTACTCAGTGCTCATCATGGCAAATGTACTCTATATCCCCTTTACCCATCCCGCCACCTGCTTCCCCTCAACTAAAAATCAGTTTATTCTTTACATTTTTTTTTTTAAAGATTTTATTTATTTGACAGAGAGAAACACAGCCAGAGAGGGAACACAAGCAAGGGGAGTGAGAGAGGGAGAAGCAGGCTTCCCGCCGAGCAGGAAGCCTGATGTGGGACTCGATCCCAGGTCTCCGGGATCATGACCTGAGCCGAAGGCAGTCGCTCAACCAACTGAGCCACCCAGGCGGCCCTATTCTTTACATTTAAAAGTTAAAAGTCTGTTTCTTGGTTTGTTTCTCTCTCTCTTTTTCCTATTGTTCATTTATGTTGTTCTTAAATTCCATATATGATTGAAAATGATATGGTTTTTGTCTTTCTTTGATTTCTTTTGCTTAGCATTGTATTCTCTAGCTGCATCCATATTGTTGCAAATGTCAAGAGTTAATTTCTTTGTGGCTGATTAATATTCCATTATATATCTATACCAGCTCTTCTTTATTAATTCATCTATTGACAGACACTCGAGCTATCATAATTTGGCTATTTTAAATAATCTTTCAATAAATATAAGGATGTATATATCTTTTCGAATTAGCATTTTCATATTCTTTGGGTAAATACCCAGTAGTGGAATTATTAGATCATATGGTAATTCTATTTTTAATTTTTTGAGGAAACTCCATACTGTTTTTCCCAGTAAATTTTTTGCCAGTCTTAATGTCTGGCTTCATAGAAGGGTAGCTCTTTTTTCATATTTGCTTTCATATTTAATCTGTTGCAGTGACATGTGCCTGGAAAACTTCCCTATGCACTTATGAAAATGAGAGAGAAAAACACAAATAACCTTTGGGGTTTTGACTAGTCCCAGGGCATCTTTGGATCATACCTTGAGAATGGCTGGCACAATTAAAGTAACCTTCATAGTGCAGATAAACAGAAATATGGCAAACCCTGACCCTCTTTTTCCCAAAAAGCTAAGACAAAGGAACCCCACTTCGATGCACAAAGGAAGTACTGTTTGTTGCCACTTGCTTGGTTACTTGTAGGCTGTGACAGTACAGGTGTTATTTCAAAGATTGACTTAATTTAATTGGAAATTTTCACAATTTCAAACCAATATGTAACTGAAAAACCTGAGTTTTACATTGAATGATTTTTGTACACTGAAAAGATCCAATTATTGTATCCCCAAGTTGTGCAATCAAGTTGGTGAGTCGAGGCATTCCTGGATAAAGGCACATTTGAGGAGTATTATGTGAGCTCAGATTTTTATATCCAAAGCATAGATGAGTAAACCATATGTATAACTTCTTTAAATTTGTATAAATTCTCTCATTTTGCTATTTTTTTTTATTTAAGGCATTATCAACTTAGGTAGATAATATACCTTTTAAGAAGATAGGACATGAGAAGAGGACGACTTTAAGCTTAGTGACTATTTTGGTTTAGCAATATTGCTGCAGACAGATTCTTACATAAACCATTCATATTTATTCCTAAGAACTTTCTGTTGTTGTTAGTGCTGTTGTCGTCATTGTAATTTTGCATTTCCCTCTTGTTTAATGCAGATGACCTTCAAATTGAAGTAGTAGTCTCTTTGATTTAGTTCCTCTGACATTGTTTTTAAAAAGATCTTTCCTTGTTGGTTTGCATTTCCTTCATTTTTCGTTATCATGTCTGCACATCCCACATCCAACATTGCCTCTGCAAGAGGGATGCATACACATTAAGTCTCCTTCTTTCCAATTTGACTACTATTCACATTTATTAAGGTCATTTGTAATTTTAATTCTATTCTCCAAGATATCGGCTATTTCTTCCACCTGATGTCATCGGCAGGCTTAACAAGCGTAGTTGGTATTTCATCATCCTGGTCATTGGGAAAATGTTAAATAGCCTTGGTCTGGGAAGTGACCCCTGCCGAACACTTCTTGTAATATTTCCCCTTAATTCATTCCCCAAATGATACTTATAATCTGTATCTTTAGATGTGTTCCAGGTCAGGTGGGCCAGTAGTCCTTTGGTACATAATATATTTCTAATAATTAAGAAATATTCTAATTGGAAATCTGTGTAGATAGCAGGAGAACTCTTATGGAACTGAATGTTCCTCACAGAAGAGAGAGTTATGCATATGCATAAATGGGCTAAAATTGGCCCTTATACGTGTAATACAAAGTCATGAAGCAAGGAAAAACACATACTGTACTGAAATGTCCATTACTTGCTTCCACCTTGACTAAAATACCCATATGACCCATGGGAAATTAGCAAGAAAAATAGCATTTTATAAATCATTAAACTCAAGGTTCCACTGTAGCTATCCTCTTGGTAAATTATGTCTAAGTATCTTAACTTCTATTTGTGATTGGAACATCATATTTAGCAAAGCCTACCTTGCATCTCTTCCCCACCCCACTTCTAACTTTAGCCCACCCAAATGGACATCACACACACACACACACCCCAATATATCTTTTTTTATTTAGGAAGTAATACTGAAGTATTTCTGGTTGTATTGGTTTTTACCCTTATATCACCAAATCTACTTTTTAAAGTTGTTTCGTTGACTCATCAAATATTACTAGGATTCCATAATATTCACATATTAATGTTGCTTCCCAGACAGGACATGGAAAGAGGATGGTGAAACAAAATGGAAGTTTTTCAAAACTTCACTAGGAAAGTAAAATTTAGGGAAGTTTGAGACTGTTATTGAATAAAATAATCAACTCATAAAAATGTATTAAGTGCTTAAAATGTACTTAAGACAAAGCTAGATAGTTCTAAATATAAAATAACTAACCTTGAATAGCTCTTCAAGGGCTGATAGCTTAGTTACAAAGGTAAGACAAAAGTGGATGATACTGACAAGCATCATTTTTACTGCTGACCGGTACAGTGCAGAACACTGACCACAGGATTTCAGAGATGGATGGGTAGCATTGGTTTGATAGCAAAAAGAAGTTTTTAGGTAAGAGGCAGCACTTGAGGAGGATTTGAAGGATGAGTAACAAGTAGACAGATGGAGAGCAAAGCTGAAGACAAATCAGGTGGTGGAAAGACAAGTTTACAAGCAGGGAGGCCGTAATGAAACATGTAAATAAAACAAACCCTAACCATATTTTGTGATGCCTGTCTCTTACTAATATTGGTAAGCCTGTGTTTTATTCCAGAATTTTGAAGGTGATAGCTTTCACAGACAAGTGCACCAAAAACCAGAATCAAGAAGGCCTATTAATTCTCCATTGGGCATAATAAATCACCTCCTAGCACACTTACGCTACTTTATGAACATGAAGATTAAAATGGCAGCACTATCTTGTTGTTTCTGTGGTATCCAAGAGCAGCTTAAAAAAATGAATGGTTTGGGCTCAGCGTTCTCAGTTGGCTATAATGAGGTTATTGTCTGGAATTGCAGTCATTTTGCAGCTCGCTGGAAGGTCTTCAGCTTACATTGGTCTTTCCACGGCTTCCCCTTTCCACTAGGAAAGGTAAAATTGATTCGGCTTTATCTCAGATGAATCAGAGGATATTAAGGAAAAAAAGTCTATGTTAGTTTAGACAATCTCTCTGAACTCCATCAACCATGAGGTCAGTATGACCACACATTGCCAAGTAATAAGGAAGCTAAGAGAAGAGTTTACAGAATTTAAGGAATACTGTTTCCTTGAAACAAATACATGACATATATTCTGAGCTATAGCAATCTATCTCCTGGTAACCAATTTGATTCAAGTGAGAAATATTTTTGTAATGTGTCTCAATTGGAATTTTGATAAAATTTTCAAGTTAGTTAGAATCAAGTTATATTTTGCACAAGTCAGTATTTATCCTTCCTGTATAAGACCTTGTAAGACCAGAGATGGGCGGAACCTGTGAGCAAATCTTATTCCCTTATTTTTCCCCTGTATGTTTGTCTTCTCACAGTTTGCTGACCTTGGAAACCTAAAATTGATTTCCTTCGCCTTTCTGTTCTCTCCAAATGTATTGCTTTTTGTTGAAGATGTTACCTAATCTGAAATTATAAGCTGTCATTTTTTAGTTACTTTACATTGAAGTTTCTTCTGCATGATAGGCGCCATGTTCATAATAAACTATTTTTCATATATATATATATATATATATATATATATATATATATATATATAATTTTGGCCACCTCACAAAGTTTGGTTTGGATTTGAGAATGGCAGGAATGACAATTCAGACCAGATTTGGTTAACATTTCTTATTATTTATTATCAAATTAACAAACAAGGACATATTTATGACCAGCAAAGCATGGAGGTATGAGGGAACTCAGGTGCTTATGCCTTACTGTGTCATTAAGTCTGCTCCAAATTTCAGTTCAGTATCCCTGGCTATTGCCTGCCACAATGGATTGATGTCATTTCTTCATTCATGTGTTCCTTAATTCTTGAAACATTATTTGTAAATCCCATATACATAGCAGGTACTATAATAACGCCAGAAATTCAAAGTTCAGTGATGTTTAGTTCCCTCTAGGAATCTTTTTAAAAAAGATTTTATTTTATTTTTTTATTTTGGAGAGAGAGCGAGAGAGCAAGCAGGAGGAGGGCTAAAGGGGGAGAAGGAGGAAGGGGGAAAGAAACTCAAGCAGGTCCTGTGCTGAGCATGGAGCCCAAAGAGGGGCTCAATCCCAGGACCCTGAGATCATGACCTGAGCTAAGTTCAAGAGTTGGACACTCAACACACTGAGACACCCAGGTACCCCTCCAACCCAAAATCTCTAAACTGTATTGTCATATTCCAAAATATTTACCAGAATAATCTAAAATGCACAGTAAATATTTATCTCTTAATTAATTTCACATGATTTTGAGTTTTTTTCTCCAAATGTATGAGAAAAGTAAACTGAAAAACATTTAGTTCTAATAAACATATTAAGCTGCTTTCAGCAGAGATCTGAGGGATTTTTTGAAATGATATGATCTCTATTAGATAAGTAGTTTTCTAACTTCTTTCTCAGATTCCAGGACAAATGTTCTAATAACTTTAACAACATCTGATTTTAAGATAGTTACCCTTGTAGTCCTTAAAGGATCTAACACATGAACCATCTATTAGGGTTACTCTTTCCATTTCAATTAATTCTAAAGCTATTAAGTGAACTTAATTGTATACAATAAAAAAGCAGCATTTAGATCCCAAAATTAAGACTTCACAAATAGAAAGAGTAGTAAGAGACAGTCTTCCTTTATGACTCCAGAGACATTTGACCCCAAGTAAATAGCTGAACTCAAATAACAAGGTTACACAGCTTTAACATTTATATCCATACTAGAACAGCATGTATCTGGATGGAATCAATTATAAATTACAATTCTCATTTGTAATTATCAAGATTTCCCCCTAAGTTTAATAATTATTGCCATTGATAAGTGTATGTTTTTAAAATCTCTTGAAGCAAAGTCCCTAGGTAGTCAAGACCAATAGCAGAATGAACATCTCTTTTGCTGCTTCACCAGGGCAGTAAGTTGGTCTCTCACTGAGAATCAGGCTTCAGGATCCTGAGATCTTTGTATATAAATAGATATTCTCTTCTCCGTTTTGAGATCTGGCTAGGCCTGAACTCTATTCAGCCAACATTTTACTGAGCACTTACTATGTGCCAGGGGCTCTGCTAGATGCTAGCAATTAAAAGAAGAGTGTTTCTAAACTCATGGAGAAACCAGTTAAGAAACTAACGTAGCAGTCCAGGTGAGAAATGGCGAAAGCTGTACCAAAATAGTGAATGTGGAGGGATAATTTTGAGAGGAAATGAAGGAGAGGAGTTTTGAGACACTTCTTTGAAGTGTAAGTGACAGAATCTGATAAACTTGCCTACTTAGAAGAAAAAGAAGAGAGGAAAGGGTTAAAAGGTTTTTCTTGGCAAAAATCGTGAATGCTGGTCCCTTCAATAGATATTTCTTTAGTTTCTCCCAAATTTATTTTGGGAACATCTGTTGTTTGGATCAAAAAATATTTCTAAAGTTAAAAAGAACATAACACATTAATCTTGTATAATTTAGGGAGTAGTTTGATAAAAATCCTTTAAAGGCGGTATAATAAAAAGGTCTTATCATAGACAGGAAAGCAGAAAAGCAGAAAGCAGAAAGCCCAAATTCTAAATAAATGTTTTTAGCAGGGGGAGTGTAGGCTATGTTTTTAGATATTGAGTCAAATTCCTGTGGAGATCACCATACTCCTATGATCCTATACCCAGCTCCCTCCCTCGCTTACTTGCCTGGCCCCTGAGCCATTTGGATCCCATCTCCCTCCACATGGTTCCAAATTCTGGCATCAACTACCAGAAGGTCCGCACACAAGCCTCTATACTTTATAAATCCGATTTCAGAATGAGCTTAAGGATATAAGTATGATTTTATTATTGTAGCCACAATTTGAAATGCATTGCATGCTTTCACGAACAGTGTCTTTGAACTTGAAGTCTAAAGGGGATTGTTCTCTCCATGCCAATTGTTTAACCTTGTCACCATTTGCCTTTTAATCATGTGATGCCACAGTGTCTTAATCTATGAAATAGGAAAAAAAAATCTGTGTCTTTCAAAACATTAAGGAATATTGAGAAATTATACCCACTAAACAGACCAGGATGCCAAAGTATGTGTGTTTACTCAAGGGCACCATAACTCAATATGATAAAAAGAGCAAATATTTGTTCTAATCATCAAATTTATATTATTTTATTATTTTTCCCAATGCCCCTCTGAGCCATTAGGATTCCCTTCACTGTGTTCTTATGATGTCCCTCACGTCAAGTAGGACAATCTAGCTGGTATATGAAAAATGTTTGCCATCTGTTTGCCACCCTGGAAAAATTGCCAATTTGTACGGCAAACTGAAAGAACTTATAAACAGAAGTCTCTTCCGCACAAAGAACACATTTGATAGATGGATATATTCTTCGGCTTATTTGAAATACGATAATCTTTTAATACCTCTTGTACCAATGAAAAAAGTGATGTATCTGGGGCGCTAGCATCATTTTACAAAGAGGGCAGTGATGAGTCATTTGCCATGTTACTGTAAAATACCTTAGCAATGCTAGTGTGAATTACTGCTCAGTTAACATTGTTTACCACCTAATTATTGAGAAGCACTTCCATCTATCACTGACAACTGAGTAAATTACTCAAGACACTATTGTATTTGCAACTAGAACAACAAGGTCATCGCAAGTTTAATTAGCCACTATCCATTACAAAACAGCAAATAGCCTATGATGACAAGTAAAATTCCAATTTCTGAATATGCCTCATAAAATGTTGAAGGAACTGGCTCACGTATCAGTGATTCTAATAACAAATATATGTAATATCATTTAAGAAACTTTTTTCCATTATGATCTGTAACGAGGAATGAGAGGAATCAAACACACATTACTTAAAGTCGATGTAAGTTGCTTCTTAATTTTAAAATGAATAGTCATCTTCCAGCATTTAGTAAAAATAGAGATATTTTCAGTATGGGACATGTAAAAATGAATTTGAAAATTCTTCCTGGAAATTGTGTGTGGCTAAATAATACTCTTTGTTATTGGTGGCTTGACAAAAGCTTACAGATATTCTGAAAATTATCCAAAATTTAGACAAAAATATAGTTTCTCATGTTTCCAGGAATTGTTCTGGTGTACAGAATCTTGTTCTTATACATTTTTTGGAAAGGGCTTAAAATTGTTTGCATCCGGGGTGCCTGGGTGGCTCAGTTGGTTAAGCGACTGCCTTCGGCTCAGGTCATGATCCTGGAGACTTGGGATCAAGTCCCACATCGGGCTCCCTGCTCAGCGGGAAGCCTGCTTCTCCCTCTCTCACTCCCCCTGCTTGTGTTCCCCCTCTGGCTGTGTTTCTCTCTGTCAAATAAATAAAAAATCTTTAAAAAAATTGTTTGCATCCTACCTGGTATTTAGGGGGTAGAAGGTTTTGAAGATATGGATGAGTAGTGATTTGTGTGAAGGACATAGTCTAGAACTCTGTCAAGGTCAAGATACTGATGCTTAGCTTGATTTGATCAAAATCATCATTTTGAGAGTACATGTGTTTAGGACCTTAAGTAATAGCTTTAAAAATGGATAACTTATTTCTGACTATTTTCTCTTTCCGTTCTTTGAAATGTCAATGATTTTCTTCAAATTCTGTAACCTTGGTTGAGTGGGATGAATATTATTTTATAAAGCACATTAATATTTAATATTTTACTTCACATGTTACTTAAAACACTTTATTACTTAATCATTTTTATCACATAAACACAACCTAGTTATAAAATTGTAAAATTTTAAAACATGATCAAGGTGACTCTCTAAAAATATGTCGCATAATTAGACATAGAGCACAACAATCATAAATTTCCTGATTCATGAGCTAGATACCTGAGTTTTTATTGAATATACGGGGAAATGCACATTTCAAATAATTTACAGAGAACTTGATATGTTATTGGTTTCTTCATTAAGTTATTGCCAGGTCAGAAGACCCTGCCAGAAAGGAGAAATCATAGGCAGTTTTTGTCTCACCGGTAAGACTGGGACAGAACTAAGAATACAGAAATAAGGACTTTTTTTAAAAAAAGGGAGTTCTTCGTAATACAGACTCATCTAAATGCTATTAAATTATGAATTTCTCTTTGTGTTTTAGAGGCACTTTGCCATTCCTACTAAGTTGCTGTTTTAACATTAAACAGGGCAAAGCAATAGACAATTCTGATGGTGGGTCACTCTTTTGGGGGAGGGGGGGTGGTGGTGAAGAGGCTAAGTAGATCTTCCACCATGTTCCTAATTGTTATAGAAGAGAGCCCCTAAATGTAGCAATTTATTTGTGTTTTCTGTGTCAAAGAGAATGAAAAATTATTGACGATGAATATTGTTCTATAATGAATGATATTATAGTTCATATATGTAAGCATGTTTTACAATGTATTTTTTATTGATAAGATTTGTGATCATTTCCCATCTACAGTTTAAAAATAAATATTAAATAGTTAATACATGCCAAACTGATTATTTTCACAACCCTTATGAGTCATAGCTAAAGTAGGGAGAGGAGAGCAGACTTATAATAGGAAATAACTCATTTATCTCTTCAAAGAAAAGATTTACTATTTTTCTGATTTTCAAACTTCTATGTGCATAAGAGCCACTATAGGAATGTGTTGCAATAAAAAGTCTCAGGTTCTTTTCTAGGCATCAAATTCCCTATGTTTGGGGAAGGGTCCAAAGATAGACTTTGGGCCAATATTAGAGAAATCTGTATCTAAATGAATCCTAACTATCGAAAGTAAGAGCAAGATTAGTTTTTACTGGTATGAAATTCAGTTTCTATGAGAACTTGCTTAGAAAATAAAGCACCAAAACTTCTTCATAAATTTATAATCATTTTTAAGATGAAATAATAATATCATTAATCTTATCTATTGCCCCAAACTGGTTATGTTACAAACTTAGTTTTTTGGTCTAGACACATGTCAGAAGATCACTTATGTATTTTAAATCTTGCCAAATATTGAAGACTAGATGGAATCCAAGAGATTTTTAATAAGCTTATGATTTTAGAATAGATATTTATATGCAATGTAGTGTTTTCCCTCCTAATACAGCTTTGGGTTCTAATAAAAAGCCTGGTACATCAATGTAATACTGCTCTGTGGTTCCAGAATATTTTACAGGTTCTCATTTTTTGCTTTATTTCAGACTATAAACATATGGTCTTAAATTTTCCCAGGTGAATAGAGAACTGCTGTCACGTAGCCATGCAGATACAGTCTTTGCTTTGCAACAAGAGGAGAAAGGAAATAGCGTCATAAAGGAGAAAAGTCTTATTTTGCTTCTTGTTTCTTTTCCACCGGTTGAAACACCATTCTCTTGCAGGTGCACCACTACAAACTATTGTCACTATTTCCATCACATAAGAAAAATAAATATCTCACGTAATGATATAAATATCATTACATGCTCATTGAAGTCACTGTCCTTTTTTGATTAATATGCCAGTTTACTTAAAATCTCGAACAATTCTATCCTAAGAATATGATCAGTTGTTTTACACCCATCTCTGCACAAACCTGGATTGAGACTTTCCCATACGATGTGCCCAGTTCAATTACCAATTGCAGTAGTAATATATTTCTGCTAGGCTGTATTGCTAACTCTGTCATTAATGGTTTCATCATTCTCCAGTGTTCCCTAACCTTTGCTTCCAAAACATTCTCATTAATTAATTCATTCATTCAGTAATTATATGTTGACACTCTACCCCACACCAGGCACCATTGTAGGGTCTGGGCACTATTCAAGGGACAGTGCTACCATTGGCATATCTCAAATCCATTTTTTCCTTTATATACCCATTGCCACTTACAGATTTCAGGTCTTCACATCGATCACAATAATTTCACAAACTTCTTTTTGCTTCCTTCCTCCCATCCACCACCCCAATTTCCTCCTATCCTTTTAACCCTGCCCATCCCCAGCATCCTTCACTATAGAACAGTGTTTATAAAGTTGGGATTGGGGCTCAGTGGTTGGGTCATTGCTTGAACACCTAATGTATAAATATTTTATTGTATGGATTTCTTTATCCATATATATTGTATTTTAACTCTATGTTCAATTTTTTTCCCTAAAGCTCCAGAGCATCTTGTTTATCACATAATTTACATAATTGGAAATCTTTAAACAGTCCATAGTGCTCATCTCATCTCACATTGGGATTCTGTCTCCTAGTTCTCTTCTTTGTGAAAAACTTCAACTGAACCCAATGGCTTCCTTTCTGTTTCTTACAACATCTCTGCATCTGAGTGGTTTGATTTCCCAGGTTCCCTGCTCTTGCTATGCTCTCCTTTCCACCTGTCTAAATCCTGCCTGTCCTCTAAATCAAATGAAAATATCTATCCTCTTCTCTATCCATCCCCATCTGGAGAGACAACTCTGTCCTCCCAACAGCTACAGTACGAAATTGTCTATAACATTAACATGACAAATATTTTCTGGTGGCAATTATTCTTCTGTGGTCTTGGGCTTCTCCTTAAAGTTCTGCTTTGTTCATATCATATTTTGCAGTTCATTTGGCTGTCTCTTTTCTTTCTGATTAGCTGGTAAATCTATTTAGGGTAGAATCTGTCTCTAGTCCTATACCTACATCCATCTAGAAGAGTAACTTGCTCATAAGAGCTGCTCGAGGGCGCCTGGGTGGCTCAGTGGGTTAAAGCCTCTGCCTTCGGCTCAGGTCATGATCTCAGGGTCCTGGGATGGAGGCCGGCGTTGGGTTCTGCTCAGCAAGGAGCCTGCTTCCTCCTCTCTCTCTGTCTGCCTTTCTGCCTACTTGTAATCACTTTCTTTGTCAAACAAACAAACAAATAAATAAATAAATCTTAAAAAAAGGAACTGCTCGAGTTATGATTATTAACACAATAAAATAATAAAAAGTGAGATGGGCCCCCCCAAATACATAATCATTCCTAAACTATACACTTGTACTCAAATGATTGATAAAATACTGATGACGTTCCTCCATTTCTTAATTATTTTTAGATGAAAATAGAAAGAAATGATTATTTTCCTTTTATACCTCAGTGGCCTATATTGTGACCCCCCTCAAGGGATGTTGGTGTTCCACTCTAGACACTAGTGACCCAGAGAAGTGCTATTCAGAATACTAGATCCATGAACTGTTTGTTATTAACCCAAGAAGGGCTAAATCCCTGGGCTTGGAATTTAATCTGTGGTGACATTAAACTCATTATTCAGCTCAGATGGAGGTTTTGCATAGCAACCTTTCTGTGTGAGAGAAGCTGCATGTTGGTTCACCTGGGAAGCCTCTAACGTCTGTATGGACTGGGAATTTGGAGAACTACTCACCCAGCACAGGACTTTGACTCAATATTCATTTATTAACAATTTTGTACAAGGCCAATGTACCGGATGCTATTTAAATTACCAAAAGAATCAGACTAACTGCCTTTGCATCAGTAAATTTATAACCCAAGAAATTAGCATGTGAATCAATAACATTCTCTTTAAACCGGTGCCCTTATCTAAAAAGTATATAGAATCATTTCTATTTTTTGTGAATAACTTTAGGAGCATAATGCTTTGTTTTGATTTGTTGTGCTTAATGCTTGGCAATAAAAGCTCCAAAAGCTGAAATTCTTCTGTTTTTGTCTATGTGACAGTTATTCATTTTGACAAAAAAGATCTAAAAATTGCTCTCTTTCGTTCTTCACTTCCCTTTTAACTCCCATTTACCTCTCTCTGAGTGTTCCTGTCTCCTGTCGGAATGGATGTTTTGTTTCTGTGACTTAAATACTAGTGTTTGAGGGATTCACTTTTTGACTCACTGTTCCTATGACTCTATAGTTCTCCTCCAGCCACTTATAGGGAATTTTCACTATTTGTATGTCTCTAGGGTGGGTGCTTCTAGTTCTCATCTCTCCTATGAGCTCCAGCCTAGTCAGATGGCAAATGCTTGGCATGTGTGTTCCTGCTCATCTCAAACTCATGTTTTGTTTTGTTTTGTTTTTCCTGATCTCGGGATGTTTTATTAAAGCCTTGTCTTCGAAATTCTGCTTCTCTGTTTATAATACCATTATTCACTTAGCATAAGTGAAATAAGACAAAAAAGAGAAAAACTGTATTATATCACTTACATATGAAATAAAAAAACACACACAAAAAATAAAAAGGCAAAGTTGAACTCAAGAAAGCAGAGACTAGAGTGGTAGTTGCCATGACTGTTGCGGGGGGGGGGGGTAAGGGAAATGGGGAGATGTTGGTCAAAGGGCATGACACACACTTTCGGTTTTAAGAGGAGTAAGCTTCCAGGACATAAGGCACAGCATGGTGACCATAGTTAATAATACTGTATTGTATACCTGTGATTTGCTAAAAGTAGATTTTTAAGTGCTAAGAGGTGATAGGACTGTAATTACCTTGGTTATAGAGAGTATTTCCAAAGAATTTGTATATCTAATCATCACATTGTACACTTTAAATATATATAATTTATATATAAATATATATACAAAATATATATATAATTTTATTTGCCAGTTGTACCTCAATAAAGCTGGGGAAAAATAATGTTATCACTCATCCACTCAGATAAAACAGAAATTTCTGTCTTCTCCCCAGCCTTCTCCACATCCAAAAATTACTGCCAATTTTACTTATAACTATTTCTTTTCTTTTTTCTTTTAAGATTTTTATGTATTTATTTGACAGAGAGAAACACAGCTAAAAATGGAACACAAAGCAGAGGGAGTGAGAGAGGGAGAAGCAGGCTTCCCGCCGAGCAGGGAGCCCGATCCCGTGACTTCAGGATCATGACTTGAGCCAAAGGCAGAAGCCTAAGGGCTGAGCCACTGGGCTCCCCTAATAAATATTTCTTATATCTGTGCCACCTTTCTATTTCTTTCCCACTATCTCATCTGAAGCTGTCATCATTACTGAACAATTTTAGTTTCCTTCTGTTGTTTTGTTCCTACTTCCAAATTTTCCTCTCTGCCCCACAATGTAGATGCGAGCATCTATACTTCCCTGTTAATGGCTTTCAACTTCTCCCCATCAACTGCAGGATAAATTCTATGTTCCTTAGAAAATATGCAAGATCCTCCATGACCTAGCTCCACTGGTTTTTTTCATCCATATGTCTCACCACCCTTCCCTTGTTGTACTAGACCCTTTAATCATGACAATGATAACAATAATGATACTTATTTCCAAAACATGAAGGAGGAGAGGAGGGAAGGAAAGAGAAAACACATGATCAAAGCATGGTTTGATGCTTCTCACTGTGTTAATGTTGCTCATCTTTGTCTCCAGGTCCTTGAAGTAGATGCTCTTGGTTTTTCCATCTTAGAGATGCAGATACTGAGGCTTGATGCAGACAACTCTTTTGTCTGTGCTCACATAGCCAGTACTTGAAGAAGCCAGATTCAAAGCTACAGTCCTCTGCACCAAAATCTGTGTTTTTACATAAAACTACAATACTATCTCAGGCTGTTTCTTCCTTGTCTTCTTTGATTTTTTTTTTTTTAAGTGTCATGGTACTGCCTGAAATCAGTGTCTTCCTCATTTTTCTTCAACTGTTTTTGCGAGGATCAGCTAAGTTTGGTTAAAGGTTCTTCTTCAAAGCACTCAGTTTACAGTAAAACCTATGATTTTAGAACTTCTTCTGTACTAGACTAAGCTCTTTCACTTTCTCCCATTAGATTGTAGTGCTTTTGAGTTCTGGAGCCATATTTTACTCATCTCTGTCGTCTCAGGACTGACCTTTTCTTGAACAAGGTAATTAAGAAGTCAGAAGCAAATTTTAGACAGATTGGGAAAATTTAATTTTAGAAGTAAAGTAATTATTATAAAGAATCCATGTGTCTGTTAGCTGTTTGTATATCTTCTACGGAGAAGTGCCTCTTCATGTCTCTTGCCCATTTTTTGATGTTCAGCGTCACTAGCTATCAGGGAAATTCAAATCAAAACCACACTGAGATACCACCTTACACCAGTCAGAATGGCCAAAATTAACAAGACAGAAAACAACAAGTGTTGGAGAGGCTGCGGAGAAAGGGGAACCCTCTTACACTGTTGGTGGGAATGTAAACTGGTGCAACCGCTTTGGAAAACAGCGTGGAGATTCCTTAAAAAATTAAAGATAGAGCTACCCTATGACCCTGCAATTGCACTACTGGGAATTTACCCCAAAGATACAGATGTAGTGAAAAGAAGGGCCATATGTACCCCAATGTTCATTGCAGCAATGGCCACAATCGCCAAACTGTGGAAAGAGCCAAGGTGCCCATCAACAGATGGATGGATAAAGAAGATGTACATATATACAATGGAATACTATGCCTCCATCAGAGAGGATGAATATCCAACTTTTGTAGCAACATGGACTGGACTGGAAGAGATTATGCTGAGTGAAATAAGCCAAGGAGAGAAAGTTAAGTATCACATGGTTTCACTTACGTGCAGTGCATGAGGGGTAACCTGGAGGACAGTGGGAGAAGGAAAGTAAATGGGAACTAGGGTAATCCAGGGAAGGAAATGAAACAACAGAGACTTTGGACACAGAAACAAACTGAGGGTCTTGGAGGGAGGGGGGTGGGGGGATGGGAGAGCCTGGTGGTGGGTACTGGGAACACCTAAAGCATGGAGCTCTGGGTGTGGGGAATGGGGAATGAATCTTGGAACACTGGAAAAAAAATTTTTAGTAACAATTAAAAAAATAAAATAAAATAAAACTAAATTGAAGGGGAAAAATAAAAAAATAAAAAATAAATTAAAATAAAATAAATAAATAATTTTTTTCTGTAAAAAAAAAAAAGAATCCATAATGATGAGTGAACATAAAAGTTTTTTAGGAAAATGAGACTATCCTTTCTCTTTTAAGATTAGAATCCAGAACTTCTAAGTTTTAGTACAGAAGGAAATGTCATCTATGGTGTGGGCTCTGGCCCCTGACAAAAGGTCTGCTCTGTCCAGGAGGTCTACATTTTTTTGGACATCTGCTTATTCTCGTGATGACTGCCTCACACTTACCCTTAGGGTCATCACAGGATCACTTCATTCTGTCACACTTTGGGGCAAGATCTGAAAAATAAGAAGAACTAGCACTGGAATATCCTGAGAATATAAACTCCATGAAATCAGAAATTTTTGTGTAGAATGAATGCTGAATTAAATCATTTCCTTGTTTCCTTTCCTATAGTCCAGTTTCAGTGGCACTTTCAGAAGATTTTGTTAATTCTTAAAGAGTAAGAAAGAGGAAAAGGAGAGAGAGAGAGAGAGAGAGAGAGAGAGAGAGAGAGAGATATTAAGGAGCAAGTTTATAGCACACATGCTACCACTTTAATTTCCTTCAACTTATTTCCCCACTCAAAGCCAGCCTGAATCCTAGGCTCCGTCCTTCAGCTGTATTACAAGTTGGTCTAAACTTGTAGAAACCACGCCTCCCTCCATGCCTGATTTCATGTCGAGGCATCAGCTCTCACATGATCACCTTGCAGCTTCTTCTTGGACTTTTGATCACCTCTATGGGTAATACTAAAATGGCATACTCCCACATTTTAACTTGAATCTTGCTTTCCTTCTCAGATCTAATTTCCAGACTTAAAAAAAATCCATTTTTTTTCCTCTGAGGATTGACATCAAGAGTATTCTTTCACGTCAAGTAATTCTAGAAAGTTCTGGTTCCAGGTAAGTTGGAGCAAGCATACTCAACCCTGTCACTTATACTGAACACAGTCATAAAACCTGGACAGAAAGCATAGAGTAACCATTTGAGAATTCTGAAACTAAGTAGTTTAAAATAAGCTGGTGGCTTAGGGAAGAACACTAAAATTTAAGTACAACTGAACAAGCATGAGTTTACCATTAAAAATGAGTTTACCAATAATAAATAGTCTTCCAGTATTTCTTAACCAATGTAAAAGTGGTCACTGGAGTGTAACCAGAAGGAGCTCCAGGAGAAGCTCTTAGTTCTGGCTCAAAGAACATGAATGGAAACTCAGGAAATGTAGAGAGAATATGAGAATATCCCATTTATTTTTCTCTTTCTTTTCTCCATTCTATCATACTCCAGTTTTTAACAATCCTGTAATGAGAATGGCCAGAAACAGCAGCCTGGTAACAGGGCTGGTAATAGGAGGGCTGGTAGCAGGAGCCTACAGGAGGCAAACTGAAGAAGGGGAGACTTTCTCTACACTCAGTGTGCCTATGGGAGATGATCCAACTCTCTTTGTTTTGTTTTTTTCTTTCTGTCTCTTGACATCAGACATAGACACGGTTGCAGAACTGCATGACAGAGCAAGGTGAGTCAAGACCCACCTTTCTAGCCAGAAGACCAAAATGAAGTGTCCCAGAAATGGGAATGAATTAAGATCATGGAGAGGGAGGAATTTGATAAGTGATTCCATGAAGTCATTAATGAATTTATGGGCTCAGCTCTGAGCTCACATACGTGGAACAGACTCTATCCTTCATGTTGAGGACTTCAGGATCTGAAACCACAGACCAGCCTCATATCTTAGACTAGGTGATGCATATGCAGGCCAGATCTAAATAGCACTCCAAGACCAGGAAAACTGACCCAGCAGCCCACAGGAGGTAGGTAGGAACTTACAGCCCAAGCCTAACCAGATTGAACAAAACTATCACCACTATCCACAGTATTAAACAAGACTCAGTGTCCCGTGAAATGATATTCAAAACATCCAGTGCATGATCCCAAATTATACAACATGTGAAGAACCAGAAAAATCTCAGCTCTCAGGAAAAAGCAATCAACACCCACCTGTGCTGAGATGACACCGATGTTAAAATGATTTGACAAGGACATTAAAGCAGCTATTATAAAAACGTTGCTTCAAGTAATCATGAATACTCTTGAAACCAATAGCAAAATAGAGTCGTAGTAAAGGAATAGAAAATGCAGAACCCCCCAAAAAATAATAACCCAAAAAAAGTGATTCTATATGCAATACACAGAGATCTAAGTTCATCCTAACAGACCCACATTTATACATTTATAACTGTATCTTAAGACAGTGCCATAAGCATTACACTCATAGACACACACACACACACACACACACACACGATAGATGATAGATAGATAGATGATAGATAGATAGATAGATAGATAGACAGATAGATAGATATAAAAAGAAAAGTGAGGACATTTTAAGTGTATATAATTATGGATAAAGAAATCTAAATATTGAAGGTGTTCCCATGATTCATATCAAGTTATTTAGTTATCTTGCATTTTGCTTTCAAAAAAGGAAGAACTAAACCTGAACATTTTATAATTTGTGGAAACTGAGTATTTTGCATTTACAAAGGTGGAAGTCCATTGTTGAAAAGTACCATATGTACATAAGCAACAATTCTATTTACAAAGAACAGCCTTAATGTGTCTATTTGCATATCATTTGCATTTTTGTCACCATACCTGTCAATCAGCTCCAGCAATGAGCAAATCAGGTAGCCCATATGGGAACTTGGGCCAAAGGGAAAAAAAAATGCAAGGTGATCTAAGGTGGATGAAACCCTCATGCATTTATTTTTAAGGCAGTTTTTTTCAGAAAAGCATACTGTACTGCTGAATATGAGCAATTAAGATGTTTAAACAAATACAGCTTCTTATCTCTTGACAACTTTTTTTCTCCATACATTTTGGGAACTTCTGTTAATTTAAATCTTTTTTTGTCTTTACTCCTAATTCCCAAATCATACTCTGGTTAAACTGATTCTAAGAAACCCTGGACATGGATTATTTCTGGAAACCTTCTTTTATATGTTAAGGCAACAACATTAAAGATGTCTTTAAAAATGCTAAAATTGAGGATCGCTCAAAGTTACTTGGAAATACCAAGGTTGTAGTTATGAGTAGTAATACTAGATCCATAGAGTGGGTCACAAGTGAAAGAAAACTGGTATTTCTAGGAAAAAAACTCCAGGATGTTGAGTGACACTATCCCTTTCAGGTAGGATTTCTGCAGTTTTCTCCTGGTGCTTATATTTCAGCTTGGAAAATAAACCCTCTGTGACTGATGACACAAGGAAAATCTTGCTTGCTTAATAATGAAGCCTCCATAACTGATGTTTCTTTGGGGGGTAATATCCAGTTATTGTGTCTGCAGAATCCTGGGACGGAGAAGATGCTTAGTAATCGCTATCATGATGATCGCTCGGTATGGCTGCTGGAAGAGAGGCCTGCATTAGGCATGTTAGACAGCACAGCAGTCCTGGCTGGCAGGAAGTATTTTCCAATGGGTAAAATACTTCATTTAGTTTTATGCGTGGCATTATGAAGCTAGCTTTTGCACATGGGTATGCTACAAAATTAATAATTTGACCCTAATCAGGAAAAAAAATGTGAAACTGGCATCAAATTCCCTTTCTAAGTTAATCGTGAAGTTGGGACCTTGGGATCTTCCTTGGAAACTGGGTCCTTGCCAGGCACTTTTCTTTGCATTCAATCTGTGACTACACTAACGTTCATTAAAGGGGAAGGAAATAACCCAATCAACAAGTTTGCTTAAACACACGACCTTTCTTTGTTAAAACTTGTACACAAAAGAGATGTTGTATGGAAGTAAAGACTAAGCAAAAAAACATTGTAGCAATTTGCTGAACATGGAGACTTATTGAGGATGCAGTCCTGAATAATACACACTAGCTTTGCTCTTCCTCTTTAGTCTGTGTAGAGAAGCTATGAATCATTCATGGTCTCCCAGCTGAGAAGGGCTTCAAAGGGGATGGTTCTGATTGGATGTCCTGTGTGAATTGCCATGCTGCAGAATCCGCTACACCCCTAGCACTGGAGGGTGGAGGAAGCACTTTCATCTGGGCCTCCAAAGTGTTTAGGGTCACAGTTCACCAGGAGATAACGATGTAGATGTACATTCAGAATTAGCTGCAGAGATACCTGCGTAGTGCAGTGTGGAAAAGTGAGCCAGTTAGATCCCCAGTGGATGCTGTGAATCAATTACTGTATTCTGAATACAAGGTTGGCTGCAGGGGATAAACAGATGTCAGAGAATTTTTTCCTAATAAGACCCTGGTAATAGAAGAGCACTGTCAGCTTCATTTTGCATTAAAAATCTCATTTCCTCTTTATATGACCAATTTTATTAGGTCCCCAAACAAAGATATTTTGTGTAACTGTTAGCAGCCATTTGAATGGTGTCACTAAATTTCATATTTTCATATTTTGTCACAAAAATCAAGAGGCAAAAACAGGAGTCAATTCTAAAGTCGCAACTTGAGGAGGTCTAATCAAAAAAGGTTTTCTGCGGATCTGTTCACATGCAGGTTTGTAATGGTTAATTTTCATTTTCAATCAGAAATATCAACATTCTTAAAGAATATAGTCCTCAGGGTGTAAATTAAAGGTAAATTTAAAATATTCTCTATGCTCTTTTCCCCCTCATTTTCCAGTCATGGGTGACACTGGCATAAAATTGCTCTAACTAGAACTCAGGTACCATCGAACTTTTCTGAGTAATCTTGGTTTTAAAGTATTATGCATTGAGAGATACCTCTGACATGCTTCATTTTCTCTTCCAAACATCAGACTCACAAAAACAAATTGACACTTGGATCCTTCCCTCTATATCCTTTGGAGGCCCAAGCTAAAGTAGAAACATCATTTTGAGGTATCTGCTAATATCCAATTAACCTCTCTCTTCATCTACAACTCTTCCAAAAGTGAGATAATCTCCTTCAGGCTGGGAGGCAGTATATTTTCTGTATTCAGCTCCAAGTGGAAAAAGTAGAAACAGAGGAGGTGATGTGAGTTCGCTTTACAATGTCCTCTATTGATTTACTGAGAAAATATCATTTTAAGATTCACTAGACTCCAGTCCTCCAAATGGAGAAAGCTTTCTTCCCAACTTCTAAAGATGAAGACAGTTCAAGGAAGACCTGCTCCTTCATGAGGGGGGGAAGAAGGAAATCGCCTGAAGACATTATGCAAATGACACAGAGAAATGAAGTCAGGTCATTTGGCAATACAGGATCGCAAAGCTAGAACTCCAAGAAGAAAAAAAAAAGCATTAAACAACAAGAAAAATTTCAATGTTATTATATTGTAAAGCTTAAATATGTTGATTGATCTGGTTTTATTAAACTTGCCATTGGCTATTTATTTGCAGCTATTACTCATTCTTGGGAGCCATACTAATTGTGTTGGCAGAACTTACCAGATGATGGAGCTAAAAGAGAAAAGGAAGGTTCTTTGGCAATTACCGGATTGGTCAGGGCAGCTCCCAAAGGAAATCTCACAGTGTAGAAAGGACTCTGACAAAGCTGCAGTAGGTGGCGCTGTTCCCCTGGCATGGGCGCCCAGTGGGCAAAGTCCCTCAGGACCGGTTTCCCTGTCGGATGTGCTAGATTAGGGTGAAATGTTCGGAGATTTCAATTGTTAAAGATATCTTGACATATTTATAAAAAGAGCAGTGCTGTATTTTCAATTTCCAAATTTGGATAATTGCATTCTTCCTTCCAATATTCTTTTTCAATTTCATTTTAATTTAGCATTCTTCGTTTATTGGTCTAAATTTTGGATAGCAAGTTGCTGATACTCTTGAATACTTCCTATGACTCTACCCAGCAGAGGACACATTTTTATGATTACTGCAATCACTTTTGCACAGAAAATGTTCTGTAGGGTTTCTTTCAAACAAAATGAGTGACATTATTTATTGACAATAGGCTCATATAAATAAATAATAGATATACAAGGTGGAAAATAAATCTGTGAGGCTATTGACAAATTGAGTATTGGCTAAAGTATTCATGGAAGTGAGAATTGAAGTGGCCTTGGTCCATAGGTAATAAACAGAGTCTCTATAGGACTTTAGAATTTATTCTGCACGTTTATTCATCACAACCAAAACCACTTCTTAAAGGAGTAGAACCCCAAATTACACTCATGTCTTTTTATTATATCAATCTTATTATTTTCTTACTATAAAACACTCCATTTATTGTTAGTAGATGAATACATGTTTGTTTTTCATGTCCGAGGCATAAAGTTTCTATGGGTAGTTAAAATAGCAGCTACATCATAATAGCTGTGAGGCACTGAATAATAACTTGTTACTTTGATTCTGTGTGGAGTTTCTCTAGCTATTCTTTGTCTAAAACCATGTTGCCTTGCCGTTCTAAAGAAAGAGCTAAAAATGTAGGGAATTGTTTATTTCTGTTCCCAGTGCAGAATTTAGGAAAAACCAGTCGCTCAAGGAGTGGAATGAACATGGACACGTATTGGGGTAGGAGTTTATGGAGTGAAGTGGGACAGTATGGTGCTGAGATTGATCATCTGTGGACGGTTTTGCCCAAATACCAGGCCCCTGATTAATCCTATCTGCTTTTCCAATGTCTGAGAAATGAGTCTAATATTAGTAAAATTTCTTGATAGTCTCTGAAAGCCATTAACAAAGTTGTATTTAATACTATTTGTGAGTTGTATTTGTATTTGTGAGCTAATCCTAGCTGCATATTAGATTGAGAAAAGTTCTGATTTTGTTCAATTGTCCTAGATAAGGAACTCTTAATTTTTTTTTCTATCTTTCTAATAAAGCAGGCATTTCTTATGGTAACATTATCTGAGTAGGAAATTTTCATGTGTTTGCATGGGTAGTTAAATTCAAAGTGTTGAAAGTGTGGTAGGTTCTTATCAGTGTTTTGAGGGGGGAATAAAAGGTGACATAGGTGGAAATACATGATATTATATTATATAACCTAATCAAAGTTAAAAAAAAAACACACAACACAGCATACACACACACACACACACACACACACACACACACACACACACAGAGTTCAATTCAATCATTTATCACGATTTACTCACCAAGTGGCTGGATCATGGTCTGTAAAGTACTTAGAAAGGCCTATGCAGTTTGGTCTAAGAGTCCCGGGGTAAGGGTCAACCTCATTAATGCAGTGTTTAGCAGCATGCCAGGCACTTCATAAGTGCTTAATAAATGTATTTTGACTGAATTAGTAAATGAGTAGATAATTGAGTCAAAATCAGTTATAGAGCTGCTTTTTTACTTCTGATTAGACTGTATCACCTGTTCAGCAATGGATTAGCTTCCTGGGAAATGTTTTAAAGATTTGTTTACTCATTAGCTTGTTGTTCACTCATCTATTCAACAAATATATTCCAAAATGTATTTCCTATTAGGTAAGGTAACATTGTGGCTGTTAAAAATGCAAAGGTGGATGAGAGTAAGTAGGAAGAGAGATAATTAAACAATTAAATGCACTATGGTAAATACAATGATAGCTAAAGCTCGAGGTACTTGAAACACCTAATCTGGTCTTTGATGTCAAGGCGTGATGACGATTAGCCTGAGCCCACATCTGAGGAACATGTGAAAGTCAATGTGGCTAAGATGAGGGGTCATGGTGCAGGACAGTGAAGGTTGACCCAAGCAGAAAGAAGAGAATGTCCAAGGGGGTGTGTAATTCAAGGACCTGAAAGTCATTCAATAAGGTCACTGTACAAAACAGAATATCACTTACAATTTGACATATGTCTGAAGATATTATGAAGCCACAGATGGAGAGAAAAAGAGCTCATGAATTAAAAGCTATGATTGGATAAATGGAAATAATATAGAAAGAGTCCATCATTTTACAGAAATACAGTTTTCTCTTTTTGAGTTGTCCAGACATGATAATAGCCAGAAAAAAAACTTAACTGAATCAAAATATGATATTCAAGGAACACAACAAATAACACTTTATAGCATTAAAAATCAACACAAAACAAATAATCCTCTTCTAAAATGTAGAAGATATATGAAAAGTGGGTCACAGAAACATCAAAATTATGATCATGTCATAGGTTTATAATGTAATGGTTATGTCCAGTTTTCCTTATGGTCTTAACTTGGCCATGAATATCCAAGGAAATTAAAGACCTCCATTATCAAATGAAAGGGAAGAAAACTCTTTTGCTCCTCTAGTTTTCTTGTGTTCCTGGAAATGGATGTCAAACCCATATAATGTTTATAACTCTTCTTTTATCCTGATTACCAATTTGGTGATAGAAAATCAATAGAATAATCCATACATTTTAGGGTTATCTGGCTGATGACAATGAGGTTTCCCTTAATCCAGAGGAGGGCTTTGATACCGTTACACATCCATCATCTTGACATTGCTCCTCGGTTGTCTACTAAGGTTGGCTTTATCTGCCCTTCAGCAGACTTTTGTCAAAGGAAGGTCACAACTGATAATTTTCATCCAAGTGATCTACCAAAACAATTTAGTAAAATCATTAGAAGAGTAATGTGGCACAGTTTTAAGTCATTTGATTGTATTCAACTTTATTTTACCTTTGGTTTTAGGAAAATGGATGACTGCTTCTTGGCAGGACCAAGCTACAGTATTTTGGAGGTCCAGTGCAAAATGCAAAGGCAGTACCCTTTGTGCAAACATTACCAAGAACAAAAACTGTAACAGTAGAGCATTAAACCAAGAGCAGGACACCGTGCACCTCATAGGCCTCACGTCCCTGAAGGCAGCCCTGATTTGTAGTATGCTGCAGGGGTCTAAACCACATATTATTAGTGATAATATGATGTTGGTATAAAAATTCACTCTGGGAAGAAGAACCCTAAGAAATCTACTCCTGAAGGAATGGTGTACTGCTGTTGAGACTTCACTATTAGAAAAAGGTTTTCAGTGTCTGTGCCCTAAGCATGGAGAGGAAGGCCAAGTTGAGAACAGAGCAAAAGAACATGTGAAAGAACTGAGTGAAAATCCCACTTCTGCCATCCACTAACCAGACTTGGCCAGGTCTCACATCTCTTTTAATCTTGATTTCCTTACCTATAAAATATTTTTTGTGCTATTTGGAAGTGAATTTGTAAAGAAAATATGAAAAAATGTATATGGATTTTTAAAAAAGATTTATATTTATTTGAGAGAGAGAGTGCATTGTGGGGGAGGGGCAAGGGGAGAGAGCGCGAGAGAATCTCACGCAGACTCTGCGCTGAGCATGAGGCTCCATCCCAGGATCCCAAGATCATGCCCTGACCCGAAACCAAGAGTCAGATATTCAACCAAGTACACCACACAGGTGCCCCTAAAAACAATGCATATGAATTTTTTAAAATCACAAAGTACTACATAAATATAAGGTACAGTTTTTGTGGAGTAAATAACAGCGGTAACAACAACAAGATTAATAATAAACAGGAACAACACTAGCATATTCGAGCATGACGTTCCTTTGGAAAAACTTTAAATTTATAATATCTTTACTGGATGAACCTTACAGTTTTATACAGAACGTACAGTTTTCTCCTTCAGATGATAGAGGAAAAAAAGTTATTTATGAATAAATTCATATTTTAAATGTAGTTTAATTGTTTTAATGAAAAATTTCCATATCATGAAAAAGTATGGGATTCAATAAGCAGTTTCAGTCAATATTTGCTGAAATAAAGGAATACTTAGAAATCTACCTTGAACTTGCTATAAATATTAAAATAATATTTGTTTCTTTACATTATATGATAACTAGTATGATAAATAAAAACCAAGAAAAGAAAAATTTTTCCATCAATAAAATATGCTGATTTAAAATGAGTATAAATATACATAAATTTTTATTTTCCAAACTTCCACACGCACACAATTCTATGTGTCAGAGAGCAAATTATCAGCCATGAATATAACATATATAAATAAAGCAATTCCCATTTGTCCAATTGCAGGCAAAGGATTTATTTGAAAAGAAGAATTATCTCTTCACCTTTAGAAGCAATTTGGTTTCTGTATGTGCTTATTGATGGGTACTATTTTCACAATTCAGCACTAATTATTAATTTGTATTTTCAGGGGTTATGCATATAATTCTCATTATTCCCATGAGACTTTTGTAAATAACACTTTAGAGGAGAGGCTAAGAATGTGTCTAGCTGTACCTCGCATTATGACCTTGTTGAGAAGTCGTAAGTGTTAGCTGGTATTATACCTCCACACTCAAGGTACCCATATTTCAGTGAGAGGAGAGGAGTTTTCTTTTAGAGAAGCACAGAATGAGAAGTTGGTCCCTGGATACTTTTTCATTTTAGTGGCATGTCATTAGCATCTTGAATATTTCGATGTGAGCACAAGAAAGTTCATAAGGGGATAAAATAACAATAATAATGTCAGATTTATATAGAGGCTTATCCTGAAAACTCTTAAACTGCTTCCAAAGCAGGATTGGATTAAATTCTTATCTGAGCTCCTTTTCATCTTCCTTTTTATTTTTATTTTTTATTTTATTTTATTTTATTTTATTTTTTAAGATTTTTATTTATTTGACAGTGAGAAACAGCTAGAGAGGGAACACAAGCAGGGGGAGTGAGAAAGGGAGAAGCAGGCTTCCCACCAAGCAGAGAGCCCAATGTGGGGCTCGATCCCAGGTTCTGGGATCATGACATGAGCCGAAGGCAGTTGCTTAACCAACTGAGCCACCCAGGCGCCCCTCCTTTTTATTTTTGAAAAAAGAGAAACATGGAACACTAATAATTTGCAATCATATTCTTTCTTTCACTGGAGGATTCATTTATCATTTAAATATGTTTATTCTAAAGTGGGATAGAAATATGACTTTTTCTTTCAATGTATCAGTACCTAAACAGAATTTGAGTTTTGTTTTTTGTTTTTTGTGTTTTGTTGTTGTTGTTTTGTATGTCAAGTTAATGCTATTGTTTTAAAATTTTCTATTTGATTAAATTTGATAACTATGTGTTTGAGTTCGCTGTGACTAAAATATGTGCCAGCTACCTGAGGAATACTGAAAAGAGCAAGACTTGGACTCTTGTCCTTAAGACATTCATCACCCACCAGGTAGCTAGCTCATGCACAAGCCAGCTGTGCAAAGTGCTCTTGGAGAAGTACAAACACAAGATGAGAGGGTAAAGCAGAAAGATGAGGTTAGGGAGACAAGGAGGGTAGTTTGGGAGAGGCAGGGAAGAGCTTCCTGAAAAGGTGACATTTAATCTTAAAGCACCAGTAAGAATTCCAAAGCTCAGCATTTCTGATAGAGTCTAAGAAAGAATATGGAGAACGTACAGATGAATTGGGGAAATAATGAGCAGGTTTTATTGGCTTTTAGGGGATGTTAGGAGAGTTAAAAGAGAAATATGTCAACTGCATGATAAGCTTTTGTAATTTATTCTGTATATAATGATGAACACTTATGAATCAGACAGTGATGTTATAGGAGCTATACTATAGGGTGATGACGATGTCAGAATTGTGTAAGATTGACCTGAATGGAAAAGTCAGGGATGGCTTGTAGATGATCCTCTCCATGTTTTATGGAGGAGGCTTGAGTTTTCCAAAATCTTTCAGTCCTTAGAGAGAATAGGTCATGTCTATGGTGATGATGTTGGTAGTGAGAAGCCTGGAACTGAAACCATGTTCAAGAAGTGTGGGCAAGATGGTTTTGTCCAACAGACATATTTTCATAAAAAAATTAAAATGACATAGTTCATTTGTTTGCTAGAAGGAAGTTTGAAGTGTTTTTCAAAAGATTGCTTTCTTCAGTAAAAATAAAGTTTCTCTATTTCCATTAGTGATTTCAGACAGAGAAAAATTGAAGTCTGCAAGTATTAAAAAATCAACAGTTCTAAGGAGTGGGTTCTAAATTAATGAACTTTTCAAAATTTTGCAGAATATTTCAATATATTTTTAAGTGTCTAGAAGACCTCAGTGAATGTTGTCTTGATCTGTAGCAATCATGCTATTCTGGAAATGACATAACTTCCTCAGGTATGAAAACAAAAGACATTTTTTTATAATTCATCAATCATATTACATATAAAAAATCTGGCCTACATCCTTGAAACAAATAATTGTTAAAAAAACTCTTTACCACAGATTCTGAAGTTCTTTGGCATAGCTGAATTGTGCAAGCTACATGATTATTAATTTCAAGTTTGAATTTCTGTTTGTGACGTGTTGTTTTTTCTTCTTCAAATCTTATTCCTTGAGGCTTGCCCCACCCTCTGTGGTTTTATATCTTTTCTCATGAGTATATATGTAATCTATTTATTTGGTTACCCAGACCGAGGCTTCAGACCAAGGAATTGGAAGTTGCTGCCTCTTGACAGCCTGTGCTTTTTTCTTCTATCATAAAAAGGATCCTAAGTAAAGAACACCAGCAGTGACTTGTGTAGCTTCTGGGCATTTTTTTGTTCTTGTGATCTAAAGTCCACTTATTGTGTTTTCTGTTATTTGGAGGTCATCAAACTTTGATCACTAGGAGGGAGTGTGGGGTTTTGCCTTGATCTTTGAGATCACACTACAGGCTGATTTTTAAAAACACATATGAAAGGTTTATTTTAAAATAAAAAGAGCCACAATTCGTTTGTGTCAATGCAAAATGCTTAAGAATGGTGATATTCAAAACAGCACTAATTAGGATTGATTTACAAATGGAGGTAGGAACGTGACTAGTGATACTCAAATTCTTCAAATTCATTTGGGTATTTTGTGAAAGACAACGCTGCTGTCCTTGTCTGCACCCATCTGGCCAGATGTGCAAAAGCCTACCATTGGGTTGGCACCTGTAAGTAGGGCATGGAGATGGTAATAAGAGTGGTTTGCCATACCATGTGCCCATTTTGTTCACTACTGACCACGTGCTATACTCAGATTGAAAAGATTCATTACTTTCTTGTCTTTTAATGATAATATAATCATTTTTGAAAATGTAAATGAGTATACCTTCTACTAAATAGAAACAATGAATCCTTTTATTCATTAAATCATAGAGTTGTAGCACCAGAAAAAAATTTAGAGCTCATAAAGGACCCCTCAGTGGGCTTTGATGGCCTTCATGCTTGCCAGAGGTCACTGAGCTAGATCAGAAGAAGGAGATGTTCCTATAACATTCAGCTCCTGGCATTAGTTCAGTGTTTCCTTTTATATCAATCTGTATTATTACTTATTCTTACAGATTTACTTGCCAAGCAATCTTTTAGCAGAGAAGGATTTTGTTCTATTATTTCAATTGGTACTTTCAATTACATGGAGAGAGTTAATAAATGCTTCCAATTAATAAATAAAGTCTATATCAATTCTACTGTACTGATAGATGCTATATTTTGGAGTACAATTTCATGAGAGTAAAGAGAAATGAAAACCATTTGAAACCCAGTGTGAATTAGATTATATATGAAAGGATAAATATGTTCTTCTTTTCTTTCATGTTGAAATTTATAGTTTTGCATTTATTTCTTCCTTAGCATCTTTAAAGTCCATCTTTTGTTACTCAATTTTGTCTCACAAATAGAAAACAATTTAAATGTAAGGCGGTATAATCTGAGAGTCTCTGAGTAGAAAACAAATCTAAAGGTTTTATTCAAACTAAGAACGTGTCTAGGACTCTCAGATATGTCTGTCATCTCTCAGAATGGGTTTACTTCTTCCTAGGTATGAGGAGTATTGATGATACTCAAGTATTCACATAGTCATTCATGAACAAACTAAATAATGGCTATATTCACAAAATGGTAGCACATAAGAAAAAATATGAAGCTTACGGCCTTTCACTTCAAAGAATATGCCATCTTATCAGAAAACACAAACACACACTCAAGTTAAAAAATATAAAAAACAAGATATGATTGAAATTTAAAAGTCATAAATATCACGATTACTAAGGAAGTAAAAAACTGGATAGGTTTTGAAAAATTGTTAGAATTAGTAAGTGGAGAAAAGAGAAGACTTATAGGCTAGGGATAATCTCCTATGAAGAGTAGGAGTTGGCAATCCAAGAGCTGAGTTTGAAGAGCCATGAGTTGGCCAACCTAGCTCCAATGGAGAAGCCATAAGGAAGTAACTGAAGTTGATTTTGAAGTAAAAATGACAAAGAACGTGAATGTCAACAAGAAACTATGGATTTGATTCCTACAGATCAGCATCTCTCAAAATACTCCTCCATACACAAAACCCTGTTAGGAATAAAAATCTGTGATTAAATAATTGGAAGAAACCTGCCAACGCAAGTCCCATCCTGAAGATTTACATGAACATTAACATGTTAAAGACTCTGAGGAGATCTGCTATTAAATATCCATTTAACGATGTTCAATGGTTTTTCTTTTCTTTTTCTCATTCTAAATCTCAAAACCTTTAGTTTTGTCTAATATCCTTGAGTCATCCAATCACATGGGGAATATGTCTCAAAAAATATTGGGGTATTTCTGCAATAAAATCTTTTAAATAGGAAAGTGGTACAATGGAATTTCTCTTCTAAAGAGGTAAGTATGAAAGTTCAAATAACCTCTGTCCAATTAAGCAGGGATTGGAAAGTACAGTCTGTCCAATTTGTGCTTGATGGGTTGTTCTCCATGGTTTTCACCGTTTCAACAATTGGACTATGAGATTGTATTGTTTTCAGGCACTTATCAAATATGATTAATCATTGTAATGTTCAACAAGTTTGACAAGATTCTCCCGCCAGAATTTATAAAAGGATGAGTTGCTTCAAATTTTAGCATACTGAATAAATATTGAATGACCTCCTATAGCAAAAACAAAACTTATTTAGAAAGCAAAGGAAAATAAGCAATATGGTAGTGTAAATAATCTTAACTTTTGATCAGTGAAGGTGACAACAGAGTAAATGAGTCTTCAGGTTCTATGCAGTGATGATTTAAAATAAACTAGACCATGTTTTGATGTGCTTGTTATTGTTACTGTTTTGAATGCTTAATCATGTCTGGTAATTGTACCTACATTGGATTTTAAAAGACACTCTGTGAATTCTATAGAAGAAAGAGCTTTTTCCTAGGAAAGGGATTTTCTGAGCCTGGCTCACCTTGATACTTCGATCCTCCTGGGGTTTAATAGTCAGATTGAAAGGCATTAAGAATTCCTCTCCTGAAAATGTTTTAAACCACAACTGTCACTTAAACAGTCATTCAACAATGTCAACAGTAATGCAAGGGTAACAACTTTGCCATAAAAAGCAGGTTCTCTGAAATCTACTTAAAATAAAACCATCATGAGTAAATGATAAAAACCAAAGTTCTTCATAGCCATAGCGCAAGGGGTTGCAAAAATTATGAGAATGCTATAAAAAAGAGTTTACTTCTCAAATGTTCTGCCTTCCCAATATATTTAAGTTTAATTCTTTAATTAAAAATTGTGTAAATAGAAATGATCAAAGCTATCATTACTCTCTTTTATTCTACAAGGAAGAGAAAGAGGGAATATATATTTACACATAGGACACACCCACAGGTCAGCAAAGAGTTTCTGAAACAGGTTCCTAAGTGCTATTAACTAGAAGATTAATTAAGGACAGAATGAAAGGAAGGAGGAGAAAAAGCAAAACTTTCATTTAAAAATGATATTGCAATTAGCTGCAATTAGTCAATATTGAACACTTACATTATCACAGGTACTTTAGTAGATATAGAGTTTTCCTAATGAGCAAAGTAGACATGACATGGTGGCTGCCTTCATGGATCTTATAGGAAACTGAGTCATAGAGACAGTTTATGTAAATGTCTTCAGTTAGTGTTTTCTCAGCTACTTGTTATAACCCATAAAGGAAAAATAATTATTTTGCTTCTTTTTAAAAAATATTTATTTACTGAGAGAGAAAAAAAGAGCATGTGTGAGTGGGGGAAAGGGCAGAGGGAGAGAGAGAGAGAATCCTCAAGCAGACACCCCACTGAGCACGGAGCCCAAAGCAGGGCTCCAATCCAGGACCCTGAGGTCATGACCTGAAATCAAGAGCTGGCCACTTAACTGGCTGAATCACCCTGGACCCCCTATTTGGCTTCTTACAAGCAAGCTGTATTAAATATTAAGCATTCATTAATTCAAAGAATCCCTATTAAATGTTAGTTTTCTAGTATTACTTTCAAAAACACATTTTGAGATCTCTACTTGGTACCAATCTTTTCAGGTTTTGGGAAAACTACAATAAATGATAGACTGTTCTTAAAGGTAGAAGGCTAGAAGTTTCTCCCAAATAGTCATTCAATGAGCACAGAACAACTCACTCAATTGGAGAAGTATAGGAAAAATGGCCTAGAAATTAAGGCTTAGAGCTGTATCCTTGGAAGGGCCTTTGCCAAATGGAGAATGATGAACCAGGGTTAACAGAGAAGATCATATATTTCACAATAGAGACCTTGAAAAAGACCCATCCTAAAAAGGAACAGTAAATTTGTTGTTAGCTTGTCCCATTTTTTGTTTCATCTCCTCCATCAAGGAGAATGATAAATGGATGGAAAACATTGATAAAAGAGGAATTAAGCCTACAATGTTTGGAGATACTCCACTTGTTTCTTCATCTCCAAGGTCTGCATGATGTTAAGAGTATGGTCTTCCATTCTTGGGTTCACCTGTTGGATCATTCTGTAGGTAAAGCTGTGTCTAGAGCAAAGTTATAGAGGATAATCTGAGAGGGAAGCAGAGGATGGAAGGAGAAAGCATTTAGAGAAGGGGATCTTCTGACTGGTAGCAGAAGAATGGAGCGCCAATGGGGTTCTTTGCTCTTTAGAGGATAGTGTAGTCAGCCTACCCCTACATTTTCATTTCCATTACATTGCATGAAACTTGGAAGTTCTTGAGTGATACCCAGTCAGGACTGAACAATTTGTTCAAGTCACATGTCAGGGAGTTTGTGCTTGGAGGTAAGCTGGTTCACTTCTGGATTGCTTTCATTAGACTTCTTAGTCAAATCTCAGTGTAGGGTATGAGATGAAGTTTTATGTTAGCAATTTTTCTGATAATTGGTAATAGCTATTTCTTATCATCCAAGCCAATAAGTGTCCTATACTAAAGGACTGACCTAGACTTAATAATTACTTGAAATGGGATGTTGGTTTGTTCTCTATTAAATATTTTGTTAAAAGTAAAAATCATTAATTTCATTTTTCTATTTTGATGAGGTTTCTAGATTTTTTACAACAGCAAATACATCACATTAATCAAGAATGTTGGTTGGATCTCCATTGAATATTTTGCTAAGGAATACAAATAATTTTCAGTTCTCTAATTTAATGAGAATTCTCATTTTTAAAACAGAAAATATATTTGTCTCTTCAATTCTGAAAAATGTGCTATAGATTTATTGATAAATCTATGATAAATTTATTCAGAACACTTGTTTTTCTGCTTTAACAATTTTGTTGATTTTAAAACTGCATATGTAGTTAAATTAATAATTTTTTCTATTTGTAATTTAGTTTGCTTATTGGATGTTATGGGATTTTCTGATAGTTGTTATTAATATAAAAATGATATTTTGGGCCACAAGGCTGGTGCGGTTGATTAAGTGTCTGACTCTTGATTTTGGCTTAGTTCATGATTGTAGGGTCCTGAGATCTGAGACCCCTTTTGGGCTCCGAGCTCAAGTTCAGCAGGGAGTCTGCTTGAGGTTCTCTCTCCTGCTCCCTCTGCTCTTTTCCCCCCACCAAAAAAATAAATAAATCTTTCTTAAAATTAATACATTTATTTATGTAGACATAATTTTCCATCAGTGGACTTCTAAATATAGACACAATACATAGACACTTTGTAGCATTGTCCCATAACCATTTTTTAGTAAGTATTTATGGGGTAAAATTTGAATAAAAGTAATTTTCTTTCTTTTAGTGGAAAAGATGTCAATACGAAAAGGAAAGTATTATAATTGTGAGAAAGAGAGACCAGGTTTATTATATTTTTTGTGCTTCTCCTAGGAGTTTTATTTATATCCTTCTCATTCACCCTTGTGCCTTTTGTTCAGGACAATGTATTCTGTGTTGGTATCCTTTTCAGTCTCTTCCAATGCACGGACTGCCAAAATTACAAGATTATGTACAATGGGTTTATGTTTTGGATGTCTGTCCACCAGGGACTTAAGAAGCTGAAATTTTCAACTTGGACTCACACCAATGGCCTCAAGCTAAAAGGCAAGTGAAATTTCAGCTGTGTTGTAGAACACTTGCAAGTGTGTTTTCATTAAGTCAATGATATTCTCCAACAAATAGTTATTTCCAGTCAAATATACAATTTACTTCCAATATTTAGATGGCATAAGAGAAAAATTGAGTAAACAAAAAATGTCTCAGCCAGTTGCCAAGAGACTGATTGTACCTTGGCACCTCTCCCATTTAGAGATGATTTTCATAAAAAGCGGCACATCACGTGACGTCATGTCAGAGTCCTCTCTGAGGGATTATACAAATGATAATTAGTCAGATGGAAACCTCAAAAGTATAACATCCGATGGGTTACTCGTATCTCATAGAGTCTCAAGAGCTCTTTTAATCTGTTGGACCCAGAAAGGAAGTATTTCTTTGTTTACTGTTACGTCTTGTGTGACATACTGCAAAGGTATAGAGAGAGCCTTACTGTGCAGTTACTTATTGTGATTTTATTTGATATTTTGCTTAAGAACTATATCCATTAAGTTTCCAGAAAGTAGAAAGCACATAGTATGTGTTAAGTGAATGACCACATTTTCTCAGCCATTCTATAATTTACTGTTTGTACACTAAGACACTAAGTATAGTTTCAGATCAAAATAGTCTTCTTTCCAATCAACATATTCCCAGTAAACATTCTAGGACTGTAAGTGTATCACCTTATTAAAATGATGTTTAGTCAATATGAAACACTGGTATTTCACATTATTGTGAATTTGGGGGATCATTTAAAAAGGAAGCATACAGATCTGCATGTGAATGAAATTCTGAAATGTGGAAATAAAATAAGTCAGTTGACCTGATTTACTGGAAGTGTCCTCTAAGGTTAGGATTTTCAGATTAAACATAAAATTACTAAATATAAAGCAACTCCTAAATTTATTATATGTATTGTATATGCTTCGGGAAATCCAGTTGTGCAGACAATGTGAAGATTGAGGTTTCATTTGGCATCTATTCATTCAATGATATTTATTTATTTATTTGAGAGGAAAAGAGAAAGAGACAAAAGGAAAGAAAGAAAGAAAAAAGAAGAGTGGAAAGGAAGGAAGGAGAATTATTATGTGCCAGGACACAAGCTAAGTACTGGGAAAAAAAAGTACCTTTCAGGAACTTAGAAGGGAACTTATAGGGAAAACGTATGTAAACAAAAACTTTCAGAAGACAGTTAAGTCTGATTATAAGAGCATTCAGTGCAAAGGGAGTAAAGAAGTGAGAATATTTATTCTGGCAAGTAAGACAGGTTTCACACAGGAGATGACCTTATGCTGAGTCTCCAGTGATAAAATAGGAGGTTTATAAAATATGCAGGTGGTACACACACAAGACAAAATAACAACAACAATAATAGTAAATTAAATTAAATAAAATGGTGTTGAAGTTGTCAAAAACATCAAAACCTTTTCATTTTCCCCTACTTGGTCCCGTTTTGCAGATGTAACTGTTTATTTCTGCCTGTATTCTCTGCTGCCATATTCTATTACATTTATATATTCATTTGTATTTATTGACCCTGCCCTGCCCACCATATAGGATGAGGGACATGACCAACCCACTGCCTCTTCCTCCTCTTTCCCTACTTATATGCTCACCTTCATTGTTTTGTCAGATATATATTTGCATTATATTGTCAAGATGGGTAACACTTAAATGCTATTCTGGGATCCTAATTAAGTCTACTTTACCTGGTCTATACTGATTCCAAGAGCTAAAAGCCAATTGTAGATATTTACATGATCAAGATTATATTAAATAGTATTCACTTGAAAGTCAAGCAGTGGGAAGAATTTCTCTACAATTCACCATCAGCATCCCTTGCCCTTTCTGAAGGATGCCATCAACACAGATAAGTGGATTTCCTTACACACTATAAATTACCCAACATGGTATCACATTTTAGTTTACTATTGATATAGGCTATGGCATCTCCTATGGACTGTTTTCTTCTTGTAGTTGCTAATCACCTCTTGTACTTTTTCAGGAAAAGACATATAATTTTTTCCCACTTCTGCTAGAATCTTTCAATTGTTTTTTATTCTCTTTGGTAAGAAATACATTCTACTTGCCTTAACATTTTCATGGAAACCACTGTTGATGTTTTCATGTGGAGTGAAAAAGGCTTTCCAAGCTTGATGCACAGCTGTCATCCTGGGATTTTATTTATTACATCTGCTGAGATGGTTCTACCAACTGGTTATCAAATCATGTTATTTGTCTTCTTGTACTTTTCTCTGAAGTACGTATAGAGGGAATATTTGAGAAAAGGCAACTAGAAAGTAAATATCCTAACTCTGTACATGCTTGAAAACACTAGTCCACACTGACTGACACTCTGGGCATAAACTTGGTATTAATTATAACTGTAGCAAATGAGCAAATTTGGCTTAAAGTGATGCAAATGAGTCACCTGACTGTTCTGTAGGTTGGAAGTCCACACAAGTCTCATTGGACTAAAACCAAGGTGTCAGCAAGGTTAAGTTTCTTTCTGGAGCCTCTGTGGAAGAATTGTTTACTGCTCATTCAGGTTGTTGGCAGGATTGAGTTCTTTGAGGTTGTAGGATCAAGGCTCCATATTCTTGCTGGTTGTAAGCTAAGGGTCATTCCTGGTTTCCAGGGATCATTGCCTTCCTTGGATCTTCACCCCCTGCCACCATCTTCAAACCTGACAAAACTCACATCACACCTCTCTGACCCCCTCCCATGCCATGTCTCTCTGACCCCACCAGAAAATGTCCTCCTAGAAAAGTAAAACTCGTGTGGATATTCCAAGATAATCTCCCCATGTCAGGGTCAATAAACTTAATCACATCTGCGAAGTCCCTTTTGCCATGTAAGTAATATATCCACAGGTTTGGGGAATTAGATTATGAGTATCTTTAGTGGTCATTATTCTGCCTAGGTTCAAAAGTATTGTCCCTCAGAAATTTAAAATCATTATTTTGTTACTTTACATTTTCAAGTATTAGGGATAAGGACTTTTATGGAAATTTTATCTTTATTCCTCTGTTGGTAACTTTTATGTATTTATGTATGTATGTATGCATGTATTTATTTATTTATTTTAGAGAAAGAGAGAGTGTATGTTAGTGCATTCAATGTGAGTGGGAAAGGGTGGACAAGGGGAGAGGGAGAGGAAGAATCCTCAAGCACACTCCCCACTGAGCACGGAGCCCAGCACAGTGTTCCATCCCAGGACCCTGAGATTGTGACCTGAGGGATATCAACAACCAATCGTTTAAGCGACTGAGCCACCCAGGTTCCCTAGTTGGTAACTTCTTATCTCTCTGGAGGATTCGGGTGATTATCTTCATCATTGTAATCCTGACAGCCCAGATGTCTACTTGTGCTCTTTGTCCAGTCCTTCCCATCAATCAGAAGGTGCTAGCAATATAACTTCTCATGTTTATCTTTAGGACAGGAAATTTTTCTTCTAGAGTTTTTTTGAATGAATGATTTCATCCTACTTTACATATCCACCATTAGGTCCACACCCAAATATTAGCAAACATTAGTAAATATTTCTAAATGTTAGGAGATATTTGTGTGAATGAGAGATATTTAGGCTGAGCATATAGATTTGGCTGTGAAGGGCATAAGGACACTGAGAATGTGTAGACATTTTTAAGAAAAGAAGCCAGGGGATGAAATCAAGAAGCTATTTCATATAAAGTTAAGCTGAGGAAAAGGAGGGAAAGGCCAGGTATCTTGCAGAATGGCAGCATGAAGCGAGACATTGCTTCTGGTGGAATTCTTTCACCCCAAATCCCCAAATCTCCCCTTGAATTATAAATTCTATTTCATTTTCAAGAATTACAGAAGTTTCCCTGATCTGCTAAAAAAAGACATTTCCCAGCATTGCAAAAGTTGAAACTCTGTTGTAAACTACAATGTGCTACACAGATTTAAATTGTTAATGTGATTGCTATTATCTCAGAATGTTCTCGTTCTCTCAATAAATACCTACTGATGTTTTATGACTCAATTGATGGACAATTGACAAATATAAATTTATGTATCTAACGTATAGGACATGGTGATTTGACACACATTTACATGGTGGAATGATTAGCAAGACCAAGATAATTAAACACATCTCTTACTTCACACAGTTAACCGTGTGTGTGCGTGTGTGTGGTAAGAACGCTTAAGGTCTATTTTCAGCAACTTTCAAGTATACAATACTGTATTATTAACTACAGTCACTATGCTGTACATAGATCTTCAGAGCGAACATTTCTTAAAGAGATTCAAATTAAACCACAATTATTCCAGATCTCTTTTTCTCCCTACTTTCTCTTACCTTAGGCTTTCTGGTAGATGATATCTTAACATTTATTGTGTACTGTATTGATAAGATTTAAACTGAGATTCCAGCTTCAAAAAAGGGGAGAAAATATTAATTGTTGCCTGTTGGAAAACATTGAAGGAGAAAAAATATAATTAAAAATATCCTTCTTTCAAATGCCATTCAAGTATAGATAATCACAGACGCTCTGTGTGGCTGAGACACAGGAGCTTTTCAGTCCTCTCCCTACTGAACAGTGCGGGGCATTTCCTGCCATTTCAACATATGACTATTTTTGCAACACCGACCCAAATAAATACTTTTATCTGGAGTCAGTCCTCTTGTTCTGGTGATTACAATAGCAAGGTGGAGGAAATAAACAGGGTCTGCTGTACAAACTAACATTGTAATGAAGATCTAAATTTGCTCGTTATCCCTTGAAACAGCAGTTAGGAGGTACAGAGGGGACGGGATATTGCTGTTCTTTTGCGTACTCTGCAAGGAGAAGGAAGCAATTTGAATAAAATATCTGACAAATAAACTGTTGGGAATTTGTCAGAAGTGTGTTCGTAGTCTCTGCAGGAAGTCCGTGCAGAGAGTGGAAGGCCTGTAATGACAAGGAAGTCTTTGTCTCCATCTGCATAAATGGAGTGCCCGAGGAGATGTCTTCTACAATTCTGTCTGCTTCTCTGCACACTTGGGGAGAGGGAGGGAGAGGGTGACATGTGTGTGGGGGGTATCACACCTGGCCCAGCCCATGCTTGTCCAGGAGCTCAAATCCAAAAGACCTCCAAGGGGGTTCTTGAAGATGCGGTGAATTTCCCTATAAGATTCATATTTACTTTAGACCCAGATTTGGTGACCTGTGTAATTAATGCCTGACCCAATTATTTGTTTTCAAATATATTTATGGTCCCCACCCACCCCAAAGAACTGGAAAATAGGAGTTGTCTTTGATAAGGCTACCTTTAAAGAGAAGCATAAAAATGGCTTACTCTTTTTGAAACTACATTTTAAATAAGAAACACTCATTCCTCAAATAAGTCACTCCTTAATTTTAAAACTGGTGGAATATGTAATTGTTAAGAGTCTTATTTTACTGTGATTTTTAAATTAAAATTTTAAAGATAACTTTTTAAAAAATCACTGAAATTGATTTGAATTGATCATACCAACCACTGTTGGTGGGAATGCAAGTTGGTGTGGCCACTTTGGAAAACAGTGTGGAGATTCCTTAAAAAATTAAAAATAGCGTTACCATATGACCCTGCAATTACACTACTGGGCATTTACCCCAAAGATACAGATGTAGTGAAAAGAAGGGCCATATATACCCCGATGTTCATCACAGCAATGGCCACAATTGCCAAACTGTGGAAAGAGCCAAGGTGCCCTTCAACAGATGAATGGATAAAGAAGATGTGGTCCATATACACAATGGAATATTACGCTTCCATCAGAAAGGATGAATATCCAACTTTTGTATCAACATGGGTGGGACTGGAGGAGATGATGCTGAGTGAAATAAGCCAAGCAGAGAAAGTGAATTGTCGTTTGATTTCACTTACTTGTGGAGCATAAAGAGTAACATGGAGGACAGTAGAAGAAGGAAAGGAAATGTGAACTGGGGTAAATCAGAGAGGGAGACAAATCATGAAAGACTGTGACTCTGAGAAACAAACTGAAGTGGGGAAGGGTTGGGGGAGATGGGTGAGCTGGTGGTGGGTATTGAGGGCACATATTACATGGAGCACTGGGTGTGCTGCATAAACAATGAATCTTGGAACACTGAAAAAATGAAATAAAATAAATTATTTTAAAAAACTAAAAAATGAAATGACTTTATGTGTAAGGTGACAAGTTGAAATGCCTACACACTTAAACAGTCTGTAACAGTCTATAAGGCATTGCATCTGATTAAGAAAAGGGGTTGTTACAACAACTATAGCTTCTGTCGACCAGAAGTGGGAAGTGAATTATGAGTTTGAAGTTTCATCATAAAGAGAAGCTATTCTGTTTCCTTCACACTTGAAACAAAGACTTCTTGAAAAAAAAAAAAAAAGGTTTTTTTTTCTTAAAAAAGTCTTTTCTTGAAACAGAGGTCTTTTTCTTAGAAAAAATATATAAAATAGTTTCTTAACATAAAAAACAAAGGTATAGACTAATTTCCACATTGAAAAAGATACCCAGAATTGCCTTGCCAATATAAAGTGTGTAAATGAGTGCCTTCAATAACAGACTGCGATTTTTTAAAAATATATTTATTTTTTGCTGTCTAACCAGGAATTCTTTTTGGTTGTAGCCAGTCACCAGAAAGAGCTCAGTTTCTGTTCTCACTTGTATGTGGGAAGGGTCTAGTCTGAAGACTTTCAGGACTGCAGTCTTATGGTCGGTCATGGTGTTTGTTCATGTTCTCTGAGATCTCAGTGCTCTATCTTTCTAATGAACAATCTTGGAGTCACGTGTATAGCCTTACATTTTCTGCTATCTCAAACTACACTCCTCTCTGGATTTATCCAACTCCAATGGAACATCATGGTTTCCCATGATGTACTTTGTGTATCTGCATGGTAGATCTCTGAGCCTGGATGCTGGAGACCTGTTGGAAACATTGTGGCTTCTTCCATTCTTTCTTTTCCCAAATCCTTGGCCTCCTCAGAGCTTTTGAATTTTCCAGGACTTGAGCATATTTGCTATTATAATAGCAAAAGAAGGCCCAGCATCTAATTTCTTGTAGCAGTCAAACTGAAACACGAGTGTTACCTTCTTCCCCCCAACCCCATGGGCTGCTCAACTTCATTAGGCAGGCTGGCCACCCAGCTCAGGCCAGGGTGCTTCATGTCGGGCCCAGGTAGAGAACAGGCATGCCTAAGAAAGCAAGAAAGAGGGAGAGGCAGAGATGCATTGCCAGGCCACCAGCCAGGGCTTACACCAGCAGACCCAGAGCCGGCTACTTCAGTAGCTCCAGAGTGGTCAGGAGGCTATAGTGAGTGGCCTGCACACCATCAGGGTGAAAGTGTTGGTTGTAACCAGGCCCCTCAGGAGGTGCTGCAGACACAGACTCAGCAAGCCAGCCCCTCTCAGGACTGTGCTGGGGCCCAACCTGACCCTCTCTGTGTTCAGATGGAAGAGTCAGGCAGGCCAGAAACCAATACCCCACCCCTCCGCCATTGAAACCAAGCACTGACCCTGACAGGGACAGTGGTTGCCGGTGCCTGGCCAGAAAAGCCTTACCTTCTAATGTTCCCTCTTTCTTTTTTGCATTTCGAGCAGAGTCTGCAAATTTCAGCATCCTGTTAGCTTGTCTTCACACTTCTGCCTTCTTCAAGGTTATTTGTTAGATATGGTCCCTGCCTTTTTTCTTTCTTTCTTTTTTTTTTCCCCATTATTTCAGATCTTATTAGAAAATCAAAATTTGCTTCCTAAAGCTAATATTCTTTTTCCTGAAGATTATCCTTTGGTTTCTTTTCAATATCTGAATATAAGGCTACTAGACTTGATTGGATATCTTTACTAACTCTGGTGAAAACAGCCCAAATGAATAGGTAAAATATATACTACATGTCCTAGAATATGTTGACAAGCTGGCAAATTAGCTCGATAAGAAGCAGAAGTAAAAAGTTAAGATGAGATCAGAAATTAGTGAAGCAGGAAACAAATACAACAAATTTAACAAACCTTTGAAGAAACTGACCAAGAAAATAAAAAAAGGATCTGCAAATCACTAATACCAGGAATGAAAGAAGGGATATCCTACAGACACTGAAGATAAAAAGCTAATTAGGAAATATTAAAAACCACTTAATACCCATAACTAAAACTTAGATAAAATGTGACATATCAAAACTGTTGAATGTAGCAAAAGTGGTTTTTGAGTTGTATCTATAATCTTAAATATTTACCTTAGAAAATAAGAGTGAAAATTAATGAGGTAAGTATCTAATTTTACAAGTTAGGGGAAAGCTACTAATAAAACTAAATAGAAAAAGAAAATAAATAAAGAAGATAATTAACATTATTGAAACATAAAGCAGATATATAAAAGAGAGTCTCAATCAAGCCAAATATAGTTCATGGATATAATTAATAATAGGAACAAGCCATTGGCAAGACTAAACTAACAAAAAAACCCCACAAATAAATAATTGAAAAAAAGGATTTTTTTTTTTTAAGATTTTATTTATTTGTTTGACAGAGAGAAACACAGCTAGAGAAGGAACACAAGCAGGAGGAGTGAGAGAGGGAGAAGCAGGCCTCTCACCCAGCAGGGAGCCCGATGCAGGGCTCTATCCTGAGTCTCCAGGATCCTGACCTGAACCGAAGGCAGTCGCTTAACCAACTGAGCCACCCAGGTGCCCCTTAAAAAAAAGGAATTTAAAGATGCCACATAATTTTTTTTTTAAATAGAGGGATGGGAAAAATAAATTTTTTTCTCCTAACACATTTTAAAACTTGGAAGAAATTGACACATTTAAAAAAATGTACTTACCAAAGCTTCCATGAGAAGAAACAACACATTTAAATAATTCTATAACCACTAAAGGAACTACATCATTATTTTATATTTTTTCACAATAACATAATAAGAGAAACAAATGAATATTGCCAAACATTCGAGAAACAAATAATTTTAGCTTTATATCAAGTATTTCAAATACAGTGGTTTCCACTAATCTGTAAGACCTAGTAGACACCTGAAACTAAGGATAGTACCCAAACACATATATACTGGTTTTTTTCCCTATACATACATACATACTTATGATAAAGTTTAATTTATAAGTTAGGCACAGAAAGAAATCAATAATAATAATAATAAATAAAATGGAACTATAACAATATACTGTTATAAGAGTTACATGAATGTGGTCTCTCTCTGTGTCTCAAAATATCTTATTATACTGTGCTCACCCTTCCTCCTGTGATGATGATGTGAGATCATAAGATGCCTCCATGATGAGAAGAAGTGAAGTGGATGATGTAGGCAGTGTGACACAGGTTGCGTGAAGCTACTGTTGACCTTCTGATGATATATCCGGAGGAGATCATCTGTTTCTGGAAGGTGGTTGACCTTAAATGAAACTCCCTCTAAGGGTTGGGGGGAACTACAACTTGTATAAGACATCAGTAAGGTCCTTACATGGAAAGCTGACAAGAACGATATGAGGGGGTAAAAATCTTAGAGGGTTATCACACTCAATAACATGTATGTAAAAATCCTCAAATATAAGCAACTTGAGTCTAGGAATAAATAAACCAATCTCATTAATCATGAGATGCAAAAATGAACTCAAAACTGATCCTTGCGGGCTTTACTCCCAAAGAGGAAAAAACTGACCTCTTGTGAAACTGACCTCCTGCACGGTTTCTTGGCGAGCTATGTGGGCCCAGTGCTTAAGCTGGAACACTCCGGCAGAGCTTCAAGACTAGCACACCATCCACCACCACCCCCCCAACCATGATACGGTGATTTACAGTACGAAATATATATTTGGTCTTTGTCCTTGTTTCTTGCACAGAATTCCTAAAACTCTTGGAACTTCCTAAGTGATGAGAGCAATAATGGTTTCTTCTGTTATGTTAATGAGTTCTTTTAGAGAGCAGTTTAGGGCAGGTTGCCAGGGAGACAGTGACTTCAATTTCACACCCTTATCTCTGGAGAGGGGAGAGGAGCTGGAAGTTGAATCAATTGCCAAAGACCAGTGGTTTTCTCAATCATGACTCTAAATGAAGTTTCCACCAAAAAAAAGGACAAGGTTTAGAGAGTTTCCGAGTTGGTGAAGGTGAACATATGGAGATTTGGCTCAGAGAAGCACCCTTTTAGAAGGTATAGAAGCTTCAAGGCTTTCCCACATACCTTGTCCTAAGCATCTCTTCAATCTGGTTGTTCAGGTGAGTATGATAGACTGTGAATAGTTGTGTGCCCCCCAAATTCATACACTGATGCTCTTGTCCCAGTGTGAGGGTATTGGAAGGTGGGGTCTTTGAGAAGTAATTAGGTTTAATTAAGTCATGAGCGTGAGGGCTTCATGTTGGATTAGTATCTTTATAAGAAGACGAAGAGAAAAAGCTTGTTTTTTCTTGACCATGTGAAAATGCAGAGAAAGAAATCATCATCTGTAAACCACAAAGAAGGTCTCCTCAGAACCTAACCATGCTGACACTGACCGCAGACTTGCAGCTTCCAGACTGTGAGAAAAACATTTCTGGTGTTTAACCACCCAGTACTTTGTTCTGGCAGCTCCAGCTGACCACAGCACTGAAGAAACACAAAGAAGGGGAAGTTTGCCTCACCCTCTGTTGGTGGAATGTGCTCCTTACCGAAGTAATGAATTCCCTCCCAGGGCAACTAGTCATAGTTCCTTCCACAAATGTTGACCAAACCTTGCATGGAACCACCGTTGAATTCCCCTCGATCCAGATTTGATGATTACATGCTGCCTTTGAAACTAGGCATTTCAATAAAGGTACCAGTTTAGCTGAGAACTAAACCAAGAGGAATAGAGAATATTATGTATTTTTTTATTCTACTGAACATTTTCACGCTTTGAGGGAGAGGGGATGGATATCTCTGACAATTTATTTCAAATTTAAAATAACCTGGGAGCACTTTTCTACATTTTCAGGGTGTTTTTTTCTTTTCTGAATGAGTTTCTCATTCATTCTGTGATAGGACATTCACTGGAGTTCAGAGGGGGTAGATTTAGATCTTTCCCAGATGACATCTTTAAATTCTATCACCTGGTTATTGGCAGAGCCCCTTGTGTTCATAGCCAGTGAGAGTCACCATTGCCAGCCCAGATCCTCTAGGGCCCACAGAGAAATACACATGTGGCGGTTAACTGTGCAAGTTCTGCAGTCAATTACATGAAAGAAATTTTTCTTCCCTAAAGCCCCATTTTGCATAAATAATATAAATAATTATTTTATAACACACATACCATAACTGAACAACCCCACATAGAGCACAACTGAAGATCTGGAGCACGTAACATTTGAATTTGAACATGCCATCTCTTCGGAATAGACCTAGCTCTACTACCTGTGTATCTAAAACTTAAGTCCCAGACTTTAGACATTATTACTGTTAAGAGCCCTAAGAATCCACTTGCTCTATTCCTCACTTAAACTTAAAATGCTATATAGTCCACAAGCAACTCAAGAAGTGGGTGTGCCGTCTATGTATATCATAGAAATAGTTCATCTCATTGTGCAACAAAACTTGAAACAAAACAATTCATACCGGATGAACTGCCATTCAATTGCCAACAGAAGTGTGCAAAACCTGCAAAATAGAACAGGATTATTTTACTGGCATGCTAAAGCTATCTTGCAGGTACTGTGCTAAAGAAAAAAAATACATGTATATATTATGCATATGTAAATTGTATATCTAGCACATTTGCACAAATGTACACACATATACACAAACACACAGGCTTTGAAATAAAATAACAAAGATCATGTAGTTTTATCTTCTTGTTGCTTTAATTATAAAATAATGTGTCATTAAGTCTCACTTGTAAACTCTTCCTTTGAAGCATATTTTTGACCATGTTACTTGCATTCTGGGAGCTGACCACTGCTCTGCCCATGCAACTTTGGAACAGCACAGAAAAAACCCCTTTCCCTGCTGTGGCAGGCACTTATGATGCCACCGTGTCACATATGTTTCCAATTAATCTCCTGCCAGGCTATCTGACTGAAATACACAATCACTGAAATGTTTTAAAGGCTTGACTAATTTGAAGCATAACCATAGGTTAAACACCATTGAACTATCAAACACAAAATATATGTTTAACATAAATGAATCATTTCACAGATACAAATGTGGCTAATGGGGTGTTATAATAAGGGGAGGTGAATGCCTTTGTCTTACTTTGTCCTTACACCCAAAACGTTATAGAGCCCATTTTTAAATACTAAAAATAAGGTACAAGGAGAATTTTCCATTTATTACAGTATAGACAAACAATCTGAATAATTCAGGCTGTGTTTACAGAGCACAAAGTGAGGTTCAGATTTCATAAATATTCATGATTAGTATGGGTAAGCGGTCCACATAATTCAGATGCCATCCTATCCCTGAATGGTTCAATTTGCTGCAATAGACGGAACCAATTTACCAGATAATTATGACATCTCTACTTTACCACTAAGTATAGAACCACAGAGGAGAAAATACTTCCTTATTTTTTACCTTAAAAAATTGTTTCATTTTGATTATGTGGGATTATGTGGCATTGGTTATAGAGGGAAGTTATTCAGATTCCTGGATTCTACTGTAAAAAGCAGTGTTTCTCTTTCCCTCCATTTTCTTCTTCTGACTCTCTGCCCTTGATTTGGATAGTGTGTGGGAGAGACCAGCGCTTAGGTCTGAGCGCCCTGTGATTTCACCCAATTAGGTCATTGAGCGCCTGGTGAAAATGTTTCTCAGAAGGCAGTGACAATCTCCACTGCAGGAAATGGTCTCCTTTACAAGGACATCTCAGAAAAATAGGTCAGTTGGTAATTACAAGCCTAGCTGAGAGGGGAATAACAGAGTGACATCTAAGATTTAGGCAAAAATGTAAAACCCCTGTCCTTCTACTTATCCCTACTGCTTCTCCTTTTAACAAATTTCTTTTGTAGCTAGAAAATCACTCTATAAGAGAAAGGACCGATAAAACAGTCAACAAAAAAGTAGTTTAATCCAAAGCCCCCCCATCCCATCCATAAATACTTCACTGTTGAAGGCTAAAGACAAAGACTTTTTTAAAAAGAATAGAACCTCAGCACCATTGTCATACGTAACAAAATCAGTAATACTTTAAAAACTTACTTAATGTTTAGCTCATGTTCAAATTTCTTAAAGATGCTTTATTTTTTTAAAGTTATTTTATTTTGCTCAAACTGGGATACATGCAAAGTTTGTTTTTATTTGTTATTGTGATAGAAGTCTCTGAACTCATCACATGTCTTCCTCTCTCCATTTCCTCATGTCATTGACTTGTCAAAGTCTCAGGTCATTTGCTTCAGCTAGTCACCCACATGGAGAATTTGGCTGATGGCATCCTCATGAGCTTCTGGGTCATTTTCCTATCGTGGAATTTTTGGTTAACTAATTTTAGATTTAGGGAGTAGATGAGATTTAGGTTAGATTTTTGGCCAAAAAAGCTTCATAAATTGGTGCTGCATTTTTCCTGTACAGTATCAGGACACATATAATGTATGGTTGTCCCACTTATGGTACTATTAAAATTGGGTTGGATATTGCCAACCTGGCCTTCCCATTTCAATATTCCTCATTAGCCTTTCAAATAAGAGTTTTAGCAGTCACTGATTATTACTGACTTAATATATTATTTATTTGGAAGTTGCAAAATGAGAGTCTGATTCTCTTATTTCTTCTGTTTTTCATGAACTAGAATTCTTCAATATAGAAGAATCTTTTATCAGTTCTTTGTTTAGCCTAAAATATAGCTCATGCCAGAAAATTGGTGTAAACTCTCAGTTCTTCCTCCTATTTCAACTTCTTTTGTTTTTATATATTTTTTAGAATAATGAGTTGGAACCTTAGCAACCTCTAGTAGTGATCAATAAGGATTTAAACATATTTTTAAATTTAAAAAGTAATAATAATTCATTTTAAAAATTAAAAAAATTATTTTAGTTAACTATAAACTCGGACTTCTAAAATACTTAATATATTTTGGGGCACCTGGGTGTCTTGGTTGGTTAAGTGCCTGCCTTTGGCTCTGGTCAATTATCTTGGGGTCCTGGGATCGAGTCCCACATCGGGCTTCCTGCTCAGTGGGGATCCTGCTTCTCCTTTCTCTGCGTGTGCTCTCTCTCTCTCTCTCTCTGACAAATAAATAAAATCTTTTTTTTTTTTAGATTTTTTAATTTATTTGACACAAAGAGAGGTCACAGGTAGGCAGAGAGGCAGGCAGAGAGAGAGGAGGAAGCAGGCTCCCCTCTGAGCAGAGAGCCCGATGTGGGCCTCCATCTCAGGACCCTGAGATCATGACCTGAGCTGAAGGCAGAGGCTTTAACCCACTGAGCCACCCAGGTGCCCTAAATAAAGAAAATCTTTAAAAAATAAAATAATAAAAAAATAAAATACTTGATATATTTTAACCACTGCAGTTCATTATTTTATTTGATCTGCATTTGTCAAATCTCTGGGTAGTGGGAGCCCTTCAAGGAGGTTTCTCTCTCTTTGATATGTCCCCAGGAGCATGATATCTTCCTTTCTGACATAACAAACTGTTCCACGTGCACCTTTTATCTTTCCTGTCCCAAACCTGGAATCAGAGATTTCTCCTAGAATCCTTCATCATGTTGTAGGGAATAGTATTTAGAGACCATGCTGTGTGCTACTCTTTTGAATTTGTCTTCCCTTTTGGTAGCAGCCATTACTGGCAGAACTGTTTTGAGGCCCTTTGTGTATGAATATGATGTCCTCTGAGCAGAGCATATCTAAGAAATTTGGGACAATTGTCCTGGCTGTCTAAGAATCCAATCTAATCCAATCTAAGAATAGGATTTTGTCTATACAACTAATGTACTGCTTGTTCCATTTTCAAAACTTATTCTACATGTACAGAATGATCAAGAATGATAAAACCAAAAGATATATATATATATATATATATATATATATAATTTCTCTTGTTTTAATCTTTTGTTTTCTGCAGATGGCTTACAAAAAAACCTAAGGATAAGGTGATTTTGCCCTAAATCAGTAAAGGTTTCCCAATAAATAAACATTTGATACAATTTATGTTTTAATAGTTTGGGATAATTTTTGACCATAGAAAGTGAAATTACAGCTGAAACTCAATTCTAGATGCAATAGTTGATAGGTAAGTATCTATGGCACAATATTTTGGTGATTGGCCATTACTTATTACTATTATTATTCCAGCTGACTCTTGTGGCTGAAAACAAGCACTTGTAATGTAATTAAGCAGCTCTGGGAAGCCAGACCTGTCTCTTAGAAATCCCTTGATCTTAGCAGATCAAGGTACATGACAAATACGCTGGTAGATGTTTATTCACAGCCATTTCAAATGTTCACATGTGGCTCCATTCTCTTTTCTGATCTACTAGAGCACTTGCTCTGTGTAAGACATAATCAGAGTCAGTAAGAAAATCCCTGGCAACAGAAGAAAAAGGAGCCAAAGTTGTTCTCTCTATTTTCCCCCTATGTCTAAGGACAAATGAGAGCATGTGGTGTGTAGCAAACTGGGAACTGGTATGTAGTAGCTGCAAACTTCCTTTCAGTCAAAGATGATGCAGAGGTAAACCTGACCCATTTACCTGTGCAGTTTGAGTCGTTCAAATGGAACACGTAACCACATTTGTACAATTTCACCACCTGTCAAGATGACTGCTTCACAGAACGTGTTTCCTTCAAATTAAACATGTTTTTAAAAATGTCTTTGAATTGTGTTTAGTTTGTCTAAACCTTTACTTCTTAGTTTAAGGCTTAACATTTTCAGTATTTCTCCAAATCTACACAAAAATTATAAAACTTCTAGGATTATAAAGTATTCTATTTTTTCCCCTGAATTCTTCTTCATTAGCATTAGGATATCTTCTAATAAATTTATCTATAAGTCATATACCTGACTTCATTCTACTATTCTTTAGATTTTATTTTCCTTTGTTATATTTAAAGTCTCTAGTCTTTTTCAATGAAATAACTAGGAATCTTATTCATTTAAAAAATAATTCTATAGGGCTATAGCATCACATTTGAGTAATGAGATTTACATTTTTACATTCTTTCAAAGAGAAAGAAGGAAAATGTTAAATTATTAAATCTTTTGTCAAAATGCTTTAAAATTCTCTTTTTTTATTTGCCAGATATTTTTAATTGAAGCTGTTTTTTGGAAAATGAATTCCTTATAAAAAAAAACTTTGAATTCTCCCTTTATCTATACATTAAACAGCTTATACATCTTTTATTCCTTTAATATTAAATTCCAATATTTTATTTCTCAGTATTTTCTATATAGAAGATCCACAACGAGAACAATGCTTATTCTGCAATTCTTTATATAAAGATGAATAACTATTCAAAAATGATTACAAGCTGATGATCAAAGTCTAATATATGCTGTTGTGCTACAAAGTGGATAATGACATATTTTGGCAGGATATTCATGGCCTATTCTCTTTGCAATCAACATGATATGATAAGAACACAGAAATGTGTAATTTGTCCTAGTAAGAACCAGCATATATGATAAAGCAAGACCCTAGAATATTGACAAACCCATGTTTTAGCCTAATGAAGAGAACTCAGCTCTAGGACCACAAGGTTGACCATCTAACTTCCAGAAAGAACCAGCAATATGTCTTCCCATTGATTTCTGTTATTTTCTTGTATAGTTCTTACCCTGCTCATTTAATAGAAAAACAAATCAGAAGCACATTAAGCTAATTTGGAATATTATTTTCGTCAATCTTGGAACCTACACCAAAATTTATATTGTACAGCCTCACTTACATATAGTGAAATATTATATAGTGAACACCATTTAACAATTCCTTTGTTCTCAAAGATGTAGGGGATTGGGACCATCATCTTCTTTGGGGTGTAGAAAACATGTTTTGAGTTGGCTTTGCGGGTGTGCACTCACACACGTATGGCTCTTTCATATGGTCATCATCTATGACAGTTGTTTATCAGTGTCACTTTAAATATTACTCCATATTTATTGGCAGTTAGTAAATAAACTCATTTTTGCTGTTGAAGATATAATCTTGCACATTAAATCACCTTACCTTTTCTTAAGTCACCTGCACCTCTATTCCTCTATCCCCCCAAATAACAAAAGATCTACATCTAATTTCTAGATATCAGGAATGTTTTCCATTGGATATGAATAACAAGTAGTTATGGACATTAGCATTTGTTTGGGCACCTATATTAATCAAGTGATGATTTATAAAGAGCAGGAATTAAATAGCATTGGCTGTGTGCTTACTCTTAGTTATTAATCTACATTTATTTATGTAAGTAATCTCCATTTTACTCCTTAAAATACCCATCAAAGTAGCTATCACTATGCCCAATCTGTAGGTCAGTAAACTGAGGCTTCAATAATAATACTAGCCAATTATTACTGAGCATTTCCTATGAAACAAGTGCTATGCTAAATTCATACTGAATCCTTACAAATATAGGAAGAAACTGTTATTATTATACTCATTTTATTTGTTTATTTTAAAGACTTTATTTATTCAGAGCATTTGAGTGGGGGACAGGGTAGAGGGGGAGACAGGGTAGAGGGGGAGGGAGAGAGAATTTCTAGCAGGCTCCATACTAATCCGGGAGCCTGACACAGGGCTCAATCTCACAATTTAAGATCATGACCTGTGCTGAAATCAAGAGTCATCCGCTTAATCAACAGAGCTCCCCAGGCACTCTTATTACACTCATTTTAAACATGCATAAACTGTGGCCTAAATAAGTTTAGTAACTTTCGTAAGTTAAGCTGTGGTGTGTGCAATGTCTTACTTCAATAGTTTTATTCTAGAGTTAATATTCCAAGAGGCCCAGAGTCTTCAGAGTTGTGTGCAAATTGGAGGGGGAAAATCCATTTTATACTCTAAGTTTTAATGTAGCAGGATTAAGGAGGATTGAGAGTCTTTTTCTGCTGCCACTGAAGAGATCAGGGGAGCTACAGAGTAGGAAGGCCTTCTCCCACCAGGCATTAGGGTCAGGGCTTTCGATATCCTTATTCACTCTTCCCCGCATGAGACACATAGCCTGATCCCATGTTACAGTGAAAGAAGCAGGGCATTGGAGGGGTTAAGAAAGTAACCCAAGGTTTCAGTTAACAAGGGGCAATCTGGGACTCAGAGGCAAAGCATGCTTGCAGCTGTGGTAGGATGACATGAATTGGGATAAACACAAATCACAAGGATTTGGAGGAATTTCATGGGTACAAGGGTCTCCTGAGTCTCCAGTGCTCTGCTAGCCCTTCCTCATTATCAGATTTCCTCAAGCTGCCATGCATGTCTGCCTTTTCTGCCTTTATGACTCTGGGAAGCACTTACATAGGCAACCCCACTAAAAACAAAATCCGATGTCTATTCTAAGCAGCCAGCATGGTGCATGTGGCCCATTTTTGTCCCCCACTCTCAGAATCACTGAGTCTACTACCTATATACCTCCTTCTTCACTTTAGTAACATCTCAGTTTCAAATTAGTTTTCCTGTAAATGTGGTTCTTTTGGGGGGTTTGCCAGTGGGTATTCCTGACCTGGGACAAGAATGTTACACCTCACCCAGCTCCCTCTGACCCTTAGGAAACCTACACAAAAGATATACAATCTGTCTGACTCTTCCTTTTCTGCTGAGAGGTTATAATTATAATGCCTAAACTATTGTGTAGAGATAAAGTCTATAAGCACATCAGAAATAAGAGTAGTAACAGGTATGGAATGTACCAATAGGTATCAGAGAAAGGCAACTACTATTTGCTGCGAGGTTCCTGTACTGGGTTTTTTTCCATATTCTGAGGGTGTAGAGAAAGCCCCAACAAGAGTCTTCAGTAAGAGTCAAGGAAATAATTGCAGTGCAGAAAATAAGCTCTAACAGATACAAACAAACAATGGAACTAGCCTTAGTTGAGGTATGTCCTCCTTCCACTCCCAGTGTCCACACGGGACCATAGCCTAGCTTTCAGTAGCCACACACACACACACACACACACACACACACACACACACACACACACTACAGTCACTACCCACCCCTTGCCCCCAAGGTGGTTGATCCAAAGGTGAGGGAGGACCTATTCTAACTGAACAAGTTAGAATCCCTTCTTTGAAACTTGGCTTTTGATTTTGTAGGTCTACTCATTGTAAGTTCATATTCACAAGAACTACTGATTTGCTATCCCAGAAGTCCTCTCTGCCCCCAAGCCCCTCTCATGGTTTATGGTAGCCTCCAAGGAAGGTTTACTTGTGCTCAGGTATGCCCTTGCAACTCTGCATAGCCCCCATTGTTGAAGCTGATGTGAGGAAGGTCACCCCAGAGAACTCACTGCTATCATTGCATCCACTTATTCTGCTTCTACTTTTGGGGTACAGTGTTCTGAACCTCAATACTTCATATCCTCACATTGCATAATGTGCCTAGTGCTCTCCAGGCCTCACTAACCCAAAATAATCTTGAGTTCTGCATAGATTGGGGAAATGCCCCTTTTCCATAGAGGCTGGATATAATTCTTAGATGTGGGTAGTTCTTGTGAGTACCAATTGTTGTGTAACAACTCATCTATAAACTTAATGGCTTAAAACAATAACTATCATTTCTTAAGATTCTATGGGTCAGGAATGAAGGCAGGACAGATGCCTCAATTGGCAAGTTTTTTGCTCCGACGTTTGGCTGGGACCACTTATGTGAATCCATTCACTTGGGAGTAGAATGTTGGAGATGGTCTTTTTATTCTTCAGACCTCTTACCGAGTGGCCTCTATTTAGTTGCTGTAGTAGATTGGGCTTTCTCACAACGTGGTGGCTGGTCTCCAAGCCCAAGTTTTTCAAGAAGAAGAATTCAGAAGCTAACATGCCTCTTAGGAACTGGACTTAGAAGTTCCGGAATATATCTTATGCCACAGTCGATTTGTCAGAGAAGGTCACAAAGCCAGCTCAGTTTCAAAGGATGAGGGGAAAGAAAAACTCCATCTCTGAAATGTGAGGAACGTCACATGCACTTAGGAAGGGAAAGAATGGAAACCACCACTGTAATCAACAGACACCATGCTGACTTCTCCACTCCCTTTCCCACCTTCTCCCCTCCCATGGAGGACCTAAACAAATCTTTCTTTCCACAAGTTCTTTATCCCCATGGACATCAATATATTTAAGAGACTGGCAGTTCACGTGTGTTTAATGCAGACATCATTGATGTAGTGATGTTATAAACTACCACGTATTACAAACTACTACCCATCTGAGCTCTGGCTCAACAGATATGTAACTTACGTTTTTCATTTTATTTGAGTTTCTTAAACTCAGTTATGGGCATATTATTCTTCCTATTTTATACACAAGGACACAGATATAGCCAGATAACATTCCCCAAGTCACACAACTGATAAATAAGTGAGCTGCAATCTCACCCATTGTCCATCTAATCCCAACCATTCTAAAGACATTGCACTTTACTGCCTCTCTTCATGCTCATTGAAATAATTAAGAAGATGGTTCTTATTTAATTCATAAAATGTTTGTTAATTTTTTTTAAAAAAGGAAACATTTTCTGTTTATGTATTTTTAGGGCAGTTCTTTTTGAGTGATTGTCAAGCACTGTGAATCTGTGGTTTTAATCCTCCATACAGAAAAATGGTTAAAGAACAATCAAAACTTTGTAATAAAAATCATCACCTATATTCATTTTTAATACCATTTACAATGTTAGAATATTGATTTTTATGAACATATCACTATGTGGACAGATTTAAGCTAAGCCGAATAAATTAATTGTATGGTTTAGCATCAAAACTTACTTTTGGAGAGCTGAAAATGTCCTTAGGATGCTGGTAGGTACAGAGGAAATATAAAAGACATATAGTTTTTTTTTCCCATTAGAAGGTTATAACATAATTTAAATAGATTATAAAATAATTTAAATAACTATAACATAATTTAAATAGACATTTCCATGAAACAGTTAAGTGACAAGTTGTGATTGTGAAAATTAAGTGACATGAAAATTTAAAAACACCGCAACAACAACACCGCAACAACAAACCCTGAGCTTACAGGAAGTCTATATCCATTAGGCGGTGGCTGGGGTGGAAGACCTGAGAGGAACTCTGGGCTGGGACTTTTGGAAGAGGAAAGGTTGAGATGTGCAAAAGTAATGGGGAAGAGAAGAAAAACCCCAAACAGCAACAGGCTCATAGAAAAACTTTGAATCAACACTTTCACTGAAAAAAGTAAGATGGCAAGGGGCAGAGGGAGGAAGTTGTCTAAAACTTGCCAGTGTAGTGGGGGAAAGTTCTTTGAATTTCATAGCCTGCTCTCAACATGGCAGAGTTGGCAGATGAAGCCATGTGTGAAAAATAGCCCCAACTCAAACACTGGGACAATCTATGGGGCATTGTGTATTTTGGAGGTCTTTGAACCCTCCAAGTGATAACAAAGAGCTTGTTATCAGCCCCTTAGATTAAACCACATCTGGGAGGCAACAAAGAAATAAGGGAATTGGAGTCTCCAATTTTATACTACTAGCATCACTCCTTACCTTAACACATTTCTAGCTCTTAGAAGTTCCTCCCAGCAATGAATCTGGCAGGATTCTGAGTAATTTATAGGTGGAGCTTTTAGAATCTGAATTTCTGAATTGGGTGCTGGTGGTGGGACAGTAGTACACATCAGTAATATATTTTATATCACTTTAGTAAATAATATGATCATTTTTGCAAACAGTGGTATGGAGATGATGTTGCAACTTAGTAGGAACTAGTAGAAAATCAAAATTGTAGAAATTAGTTTCCTTATCTGTAAAATGAAGTGGTGGAGAATGTGATTGCCAAGGTCCCTTCTTGCTTTCTTATGATGCCAAGATTCTAAGATTCTATTCTGTATATAAACAAGAGCATTGATTTGAACTCATGCTACTTATTTTAAAACATGTATTTTTATACATGCACAGTTAAGATTTTTTTCAGGTTCCTGTCATTTGTATTATGCTATTTCCTCAGTACAACTGTTGTTATGGCACAACATTGGAATAATTTCACTTTATCAAATGTTCTGGACTCTCTCAGGATTAAATATGGTATATAAACATAAGACAGATTATTATTACCTGTGATTACTTTGAGTGAATGAACAACACAGCACACATACCCTTAATCAGAATATACACTTCACTAAATGGTTTTGACATCTTACTTCACCCTAATCCTGTAGACATTCTGAATTAATAACTGCAATAAACAGAGTCAACCCATTATATGGGTCAGTTACAAATGTAATGAATATATTGTAAGGCACATTTTAATGTTAAGATCTCAGTTCTCATCTGATTGGTATTCTCTTTCTGTGAAGGAGATTTTGTATCCACTATCTAATACATATAATCAGAAAGTCAGAATTTAAATATGTTGTCCAGCATTTAATTTTATGTATTTCCATAGTAATTTTACCTTTCATTTCATGATTCCATAACAATAAGTAAAACACATTCAAAAACCAATAAATATGATAAAATTTCAATCCCTAATACCTATGTAGAAGGAAAATAAAAATTGTTGGTGAGAGAGTGAATGCTTTTCACAATCTGCCCCCAAGCAGGACTTCAAGCATCATTTTCTCCCATTTCCTCCACATTTTTCACTATGGCTTAACCACAATGGATGTTCTTTGTGTGCAGTTTAAAATTATTCTTTTAATGAGGTTCTGTCTCCATCTTTCTAAAGTAATTCCTTTTTTTGATCCTGTTGTACTTTATTTACATGCCTGTGATTACACTTACTGCTGTTCAACACATTAGAATTAATTGGTAGCCTGTGCTTGATGCAGTCACAGCAATAGTCCTATTCAGGATTTCTTTGACTTTCCACCAGATAACCAGCATGGAATCTCCATCATCCTTCAACACATCCATCTATTTTGGGGACTTCCAAGAGTGATGTCTCACATGTTATTATGGGCACGATCTCAATAATTTTTGTATAACTGGAGGCACTGTTTTTTGATTTGTTATTCTGAATGACATCTTACCATTTTCTACCAAAGTAATTTCATCTATAATGAAAAAAATCATAATTTAATGTCATCTATGTTGAAAATTCAAATTTTGGAACACCCATTGAGTCACAGCCACACTTCTTAGTATGGCATTCAGGGCTCTCCATGACCCGGCCTCTACCTAATTTTTTAGTTTTATTTCTGACTGCTACCCACCTTGAAATTTACACTCTAGAACATCTATCTACGTTTATCTTCTCCCACATAGCATCTGCTTCTATCTTTTGTGTCATTATTTACGTTGTTTTCAGTGCCCTAGATGCCCTTCCTACTCTTCTTCAACTGCTTTCTCTTTTTCTGATTCTTTGAATTTTAGCACATAGAAAATCTCCTCCAGGAATCCTTGTATGAGCTCAAGGACTCTTTTGTGTGCTAAAAAAAAATTAAACAATACTAATAGCAGATAACATTTATTGGGCATTTAGTTTGAGGCACTGTTCTAAATGCTATACTTGGATTATTCCATCTAAACCTGATAACAACCCTATCAGGTGGATACTGTTATTATTCCCTAATAGGTGGAAGGAACATAACAGCTTGTTTTCATCCTGAAATGGCCCTAATCACATTTTAATAAAATGACCAATGTATGTGTTTGTCTTCTCTACCACATCTTTTTCCTCAATTGAATTGCACGCTGGTGAGAAATATAATATTTGAATTCAGGAAAAACCTCAAGACAGGGACATAAATTTAAGAATTGTGTATTGTAGTTGGTGACCGAAGCTAAGGATTTATTGAGGTCACCCAACTAGAGTTTTTAGAGTGAAAAGTAAAAGAATTGAAGATGGCATAATGGAAATTTAAGAGGTATTCAGAGAAGCAGAAACCAATCACAGGGAAATGAAGAAAGAATAGATAGAGTTAGGGGTGAGGAGAAATGTCACAAGTTCCAGAGAGGACAATTACAATAAAACAAGAACAACCAGCACAGTTAAAGTTTGTAGAAATGTCAGTAATATGAGGACTAAAATAAACAATTGAAGAGAAGGAAGAATAAAATCATATATAAATAATTATTTTTCAAGCTATAGAGAAAAGTAAAGTAGTTGAAGGAGAGATGGGAAATGGGAGTGAGGACTATTATTTAAAAAAAAAAAGTATATCCTGGATCAAAATGTGACATTTAAGAAAAGTCTTGAAGGAGAAAAAGAGGTAGGTGGAACAAGAGCACTCCAGACTGTCCAAATAGCAAATATAAAGGACCTATGGTTGAAAGGTCAATAAGAGAGTGCCCTGCCTCTTTCTGGTCTTGTGAATCTGAGATGTCTTTTCAAGCCTCTCTGTTGTACCAGGTTTCAGCTGATCTAACTGTGACCCTCTGGATACACTCTTAACTTACCTAATCTTTACTTTGTCAGGTCCCTGAGTGACACAACCTCTGCCCCCAGAAGGGTAGGACCCAAGCAAGCCTGAAGCCTCCAAACTCAGGACCTTGGCAGAGCAGCATGCTCAGGATGGGGGCAAGAGTCGAAGGGAGGTAGGTAATGGTTGACATACTTTCTGAGGTCTAGCAGTCTAATGAACGAAGAACCTACACTTTGTCCCAATTCCCAGCTTATTCAAGGCCAAAAGAACACACAAATCAAAGAAGTTGCTACATGTGTCCTTGGTAGAGTCTCGGGTTTGGAAATATTTTCTGAAAGAGACAGAGAACACTATGCTACTTTCCTAAGTATGAGGTAATTATGCAGAAGACCAAAGCCTAGAACCCACTGATTTAATGCAAAGACAGAATAATGCAGCAGAGTTGTCATTGTTCCTAATCCTGTTTCTGGAATCTTCAGTATAAAGTGATGCTAGATGGAAAGCCAAGTAGTAGTGAGTATGTTATGGTTCAGATAGTTATTCTGCAAACCACACTGAAGTAAAGTCACCATTGTTTTGTCCTACCTCAGTGCAAATCCAAAAAAGGTCCTTCCTCTAAGAACTGACCCTTTTCAGTGAATAGGTTCCAGAATCTGTGTAATACCTTCTCTGTTTAGAAAGACTATTCTGGAGCAGGTTCTGAAACAGGACCTGAACTGAACCAGAATACCAGCTCTAGATGAAAATGATGTGTTCTTTTACAACTTCAAGCCTCTTAAAGGGAATCTGCCCTTGGACAATGAGAACATAGGGAAGAATGGAGCAAAGGAGAATTTTGTTATGCAAAAGAGGGGTTTCCCCAATTGATACCTGGCTGTGTATTTAGTATTTTTGTGTTCTATAACTGAATGTTCAATCTTGGGATAAAAAGTTTTATAGGAATTTTAAAACATCTAAAAGTAAAACTTAAATTTATATCATTTTTTCTTACAATTCTTTTCTCTCACAAAGGATGTGAGTTCATACTTTAATCCTATTACTTATACTGTGCTGGAAAATATCTGCATTGCCTTTGTATTGTATTAAATTTAATTAATTATGAGATTTCTTAAGTATCTTATGTCTACAATATTGTTTTTAAAAATTAATTATTTATATTTAAATTTTTATTAATTTTTATTTTTTCCATAACCCAGCCACCTATCCCTTCCCCCCAGCCCCCAGTACCCCTCAGTTTGTTTCTTGAGATTAAAAGTCTCTTATGAGTTTGTCTCCATCCCCAGTCCCAAGGATTTTGATGGATTCCTGTCTCCATTGAGGTCTTTCATCCATTTTGAGTCTATTTTTCTGTGTGGTGTAAGGAAATGGTCCAGTTTCATTCTTCTGCATGTGGCTGTCCAATTTTCCCAACACCATTTTCTGAAAAGACTGTCTTTTTTCCACGGACACTCTTTCCTGCTTTGTCAAAGATGAGTTGACCATAGAGTTGAGGGTCCATTTCTGGGCTCTCTATTCTGTTCCACTGATCTATGTGTCTGTTTTTGTGCCAGTACCATACCGTCTGGATGATTACAGCTTTGTAATGTGTAGATTAAATATGTAGATTGCTTTAGGTAGCATAGACATTTTCACTATATTTGTTCTTCCAATCAATGAGCATGGAATGTTTTTCCATTTCTTTGTGTCTTTCTCAATTTCTTTCATGAGTACTTTATGGTTTTCTGAACACAGATTCTTTGCCTCTTTGGTTGGGTTTATTCCTAGGTATCTTATGGTTTGGGGTACAATTGTAAATGGGATCAACTCCTTAATTTCTCTTTCTTCTGTCTTGCTGTTGGCATATAGAAATGCAATGGATTTCTGTGCATTAACCACTTTACTGAATTCCTGTATGAGTTTTAACAGTTTTGGAGTGGAGTCTTTTGGGTTTTCCACATAAAGTATCATATCATCTGCAAAGAGTGAGGGTTTGACTTCTTTGACAATTTGGATGCCTTTTATTTCTTTTTGTTGTCTGATTGCTGAGGCTAGGAGTTCTAGTACTATGTTGAATAGCAGTGGCAATAGTGGACAGCCCTGCCGTGTTCCTGACCTTAGGGGAAAAGCTATCAGCTTTCCCCATTGAGATATTTGCTGTGGGTTTTTCATTGATGGCTTTTATGATATTGAGGTATGTATCCTATATCCCTACACTGTGAAGGGTTTTGTTCAAGAAATAATGCTGTATTTTGTCAAGTGCTTTTTCAGCATCTATTGAGAGGATCACATGATTATTGTTCTTTCTTTGATTAATGTACTGTATCACATTGACTGATTTGTGGATGTGGAAGCAACCTGCAGCCCAGGAATAAATCCCACTTGCTCATGGTGAATAATCCTTTTAATGTACTGTTGGATCCTATTGACTAGTATTTTGGTGAGAATTTTTGCATCAGTATTCATCCAGAGTATTGGTTTGTAATTCTCCTTTTTGATGAGGTCTTTGTATGGTTTCGGGATCAAGGTAACTCTGGCATCATAAAATGAGTTTGGAAGTTTTCCTTCCATTTCTATTTTTTGGAACAGTTTCAGGAGACTAGATATTATTCTTTAAATGTTTGGTAGAATTCCCCTGGGAAGTCGTCTGGCCCTGGACTCTTGTTTGTTGGGAGATTTTTGATGACTGCTTCAATCTCTGTACCGGTTATGGGTCTGTTCAGGTTTTCTATTTCTTCCTGGTTCAGTCTTGGTAGTTTATACGCCTCTAGGAATGCAACTATCTCTTCCAGATTGTCAAATTTTCTGGTGTATAGGTGCTCATCAAATGTATTTATAATTGTTTGTGTTTATTTGGTGTTGGTTGTGATTGCTTCTCTTTCACTCATGACTTTATTAATTTGGGTCCTTTTTCTTTTCTTTTTGAAAAGTCTGGCCAGGGGTTTACCAATCTTGTTAATTCTTTCAATAGTTTTATCAATCTGTTCTACTGTTCTTTTGGTTTCTATTTCATTGATTTCTGCTCTGATCTTTATTATTTCTCTTCTCCTAGGGTTTAGGCATTCTTTGCTGTTGTTTCTGCAGCTTCTTAAGATGTAGGGTTAGGTTGTGTCTTTGAGACCTTTCTTGGTTCTTGAGAAAGGCTTGTATCTCAGTATACTTTCCCCTGAGGACCACCTTTGCTGTGTCCCAAAGATTTTGAACAGTTGTGTTTTCATTTTCATTTATTTCCATGAATTTTTAAAATTCTTCTTTAATTTCCTGGTTGACCCATTATTTCTTTAGTAGGATCCTCCTTAGCCTCCATGTAACTTTCCTCTTGTGGTTAAGTTCTAGTTTCAAAGCACTGTGGTCTGAAAATATGCAGGGAATGATCCCGATCTTTTGGTATGGGTTGAGACCTATTTGTGACCTAGAATGTGATCTATTCTGCAGACTGTTCTATGTGCATTAGAGAAGAATGTGTATTCTGTTGCTTTGGGATAGAATCTTCTAAATATATCTGTGATGTCCATCTGCTCCAGTGTGTCATTTGTTAATTTAATTTATTTGTTGTTAGATTATCTGTCCATTTCAGTGAGGGGAGTGTTAAAGTCCCCTACTATTATTGTATTATTGTCAATGTGTTTCTTTGATTTAGTTATTAATTGGTTGATATAATTGCCTGTTTCCGTGTTAGGGGCATATATATTTTCAAATGTTAGGTCTTCTTGTTGGACAGAAGCTTTAAGTATGATAGAGTAGTCCTTCCTCATCCCTTATTATAGTCTTTGGCTTAAAATCTAATTTGTCCTATATGACGATTGCCACCCCAGCTTTCTTTTGTTGTCCATTAGCATGGTAAATTGTTTTTCACCCCCTCACTTTCAATCTGGAGGTGTCTTTGGGTGTAAAATGAGTTTCTTGGAGACAGCATATTGATGGGTCTTATTTTTTTATCCATTCTGATACCCTGTGTCTTTTGATTGGGCCATTTAGCCCATTTATATTCAGGATAACTATTGAAAGATATGAATTTAGTGCCATTGTATTGCCTGTAAGGTGACTGTTACTGTATATTATCTCTGTTCCTTTCTGATCTGTTACTTTTAGGCTCTCTCTTTGCTTAGGGGACCCTTTGAGTATTTCCTGTAGGCTGGTGCTTGCAAATTATTTTAGTTTTTGTTTGCTTTGGAAGATTTTTATCTCTCCTTCTATTTTCAATGACAACCTAGCTGGATATAGTATTCTTGGCTGAATATTTTTCTTGTTTAGTGTTCTGAAGATACCACGCCAGTCCTTTCTGGCCTGTTGGGTCTCTGTGGATAGGTCTGCTGCCAATCTAATATTTCTGCCATTGTATGTTACAGACCTCTTCTTCTGAGCTGCTTTCAGGATTTTCTCTTTGTCACTGAGACTTGTAAGTTTTACTGTTAGATGACAGGGTGTGGACCTATTTTTATTGATTTTAAGGGGGTTTCTCTGTGCCTCTTGGATTTTGATGCTTGTTCCCTTTGCCAAATTAGGGAAATTCTCTATTATAATTTGCTCCAATATACATTCTGGCCTTCTCTCTTTCTTCATCTTCTGGGATCCCAATTATTCTAATATTGTTTTTTCTTATGGTATCACTTATCTCTCAAAATCTCCCCTCATGGTCCAGTAGTTGTTTGTCTCTTTTTTTATCAGCTTCTTTATTTTCCATCATTTGATCTTCTATATCATTAATTCTCTCTCCTGCCTCATTTATCCTAGCAATAAAAACCTCCATTTTTATTGCATTTTATTAATAGCTTTTAAAATTTCAACTTGGTTAGATTTTTTGTTCTTTTATTTCTCCAGAAAGGGATGTTTTTTTCTCCAGAAAGGGATTCGCTGGTATTCTCCATGCTTTTTTCGAGCCCAGCTAGCAGCTTGATAACCATCATTCTCTACTCTAGTTCCGACATATTACTAATGCCCCTATTGATTAGGTCCCTAGCCATCAGTACTGCCTCTTGTTCTTCTTCTTTTTTTTTTTTTTGAGGTGAGTTTTTCTTCCTTGTCATTTTATCCAGATAGGAATAGATGAATGGGAGAACAAAATACTAAAAGGGTAGCAATGACCCCAGAAAGATATATATTAACCAAATAAGAAGAGATCCAAAACCAGGGGGAGAGGAAAGGAAAAAAATCCTACATCTCTAACTGTATCTATCTATATCTGTCTCTGTCTTTATATACCATTAGACTGGTAAATGGAGCAGAACCACACACTTGATTTTGGGTGTATTTTGGTATGTTAGAAGAAACTACCTCCCAAAATTTTAAAGAAAGAAAAGCTTATATATGTACAAGAATAAGGATATACATGATGAAGGGATGGAATATGACTGTAAAGATGAAAATTAAAAAAGACTCTATAAAAGGCATTGCTAAGATAAGAAGTTGGTTGCAAAAGGAAAAAAGAAAAAGAAAGAGGAGAGAATGTGATGAAGCTAGAGACTAGAACAAAGCCATATGCTAGAATTAGTGTATATTTTTATCTATTAGAAGAAACTATCCCAAAGTTTTAAAGGAAGAAGAACCTATATGTGTATAAAAAAATAAGTTTTTAAGTACAATGAAGGGATAGAATATGACTAAAACAATTAAAATTATAAGACTTTTTTTTAAAAAAGGCATTTTTAAGATAAAGATAACTTGAAAAAACATTATAATAGGAAAGAGAACAAAATTAAAAATAGAATAAGAAAATATAAAATTAAAAAAAATTAACTTTGAAAGACTAAAGAGGGGCACCTAGGTGGCTCAGTCATTAAGTATCTGCCTTCAGCTCTGGTTATGATCCCAGGGTCCTGGGATTGAGCCCTGCATCACGCTCCCTGCTCAGCAGGAAGTCTGCTTCACCCTCTCCTACTTTACCATGCTTGTATTCCCTCTCTTGCTGTCTCTTCCTCTGTCAAATAAATAAATAAAATCTTTTAAAAAAGAAAAAAGAAAAGAAAGAAAGAAAAGAAAGACTAAGGAATCATGGGGAAAAAGACATGAATCCTACGTGATACATTGCCCTAGCACTGAAGTGTCACAGTTCTTGTTGATCAGTGAACTTGGTCTTGGCTGGATGTCCTCGTTGTTCTTCTGGGGGAAGGGCTTGTTGCAGTTATTCTCAAATCTTTTGTTGGAGGCAGAACTGCCCCTTCCTTGCCAAGGGCCAGGCTAGGCAATCTGTTCAGGTTCCCTTTTGGGAGCTTTTGTTCCCTGAATGCTTTCCATAGAGCTTTGGAGGAAGGAATGAAGATGGCCAAGGAGGAGCCAAGAGGCTAGGGCTCCACTCCTCAGTGCGCCTTCAGAGAAAAGCAGTCAATCCTGCCTGTCTCCCTGGTCTCTGGCTGCACTCCGTGCTCACCCATCCTGTGACAGTGTTTTTATCTCTGGCACATGACCTCATTGGAGTCTGCAAACCCAACAGATTCCTGCAGTGCACTCCCATGCTGCCCCTCCTGGTGGAGGAAGGAGGGAGTCTCTCAGAAATCTGCTACTTTTGTGGTCCCTCCTTGAAGAGCAGTGGCCTGACAGCACCTTGGATCATGATTTAAGGTAAGCCCGAGCTGAGAACCCACTCCTCAGCTCTGTCACTGTCGCCAGATTCCCTGTTGGAATACCTGGGATCTCTGCCATGCTCAGGTACCCCGGGTCCTTCTGTGAGCCCATGGGACCTGAGTCTACACTGTCCAGCAAATTTACCATTCCCCTCCCCCACTTTTAGCCTCTGGGGCAATGTCCCTCGATAGAGCTGACTTCTAAAAGTTCCAATTTTGTGCTCCGCTGCTCTACTGCTGGCTGAAAGCCAGCCCCTCCCCTCAGTCTTTCTTCCCATATGTTGCCTCTGATTCACTTCTCTGTGAATCCTACCTTCCAGAAAGTGGTCTCTTTTCTGTTCCTAGAATTGCCACGTGTCTTCTCTTTGATCTCTTGTTGAGTCTGTAGGTATTCCAACTGCTTTGATAACCATGTTGCTGAACTCCTGGGACCTAATGATATCTAGGGCTCTTACTCCTCCACCATTTTGCTCCCACCCCTACAATATTGCTTTAAAGATTAAATTACACCTAAAAAATTCAATTTAAGAAACAAATGGACAGGTAATAATTCATACTTTTTATATCATTAGGTAGCTGGCACATTGCAAATTACAGATAGGCCCTTCAAAAAAATCAAGATGCAACACACCATAGATCTAAAGGAGGGGTATTTGACACATTATGGTGTTTACCATAGTGTTTCATGTGTTGGAAGACCTGGTGGACAGGGTTATGGGTTGGTTTTTTTTTTTTTAAGTTTTTATTTAAATCCAAGTAAGTTAACATACAGTGTAATATTAGTTTCGAGTATACAATAGAGTGAGTTAATGCTTTCATACAACACCCTGTGCTCATCACAACAAGTGCACTCCTTAATCCCCATCATCTATTTCATCTATCTGTTCTAGTAACCATCAGTTGGATCTCTATAGTCTCTTGGTTTGTGTTTCTCTGACTGACTTATTTAACTTAGCGTAATACTCTCTAGCTCCATCCACATCATTACAAATGGCAAGACTTCATTTTTTATGGCTGAATAGTATTCCATTGTATGTATACACCACATCTTTATCCACTCATCAGTTGATGGACAGTCGGGCTGTTTCCATCATTTGGCTATTGTAGATAATATTGTTATAAATATAAGGGTGCACGAATCCCTTGTATATTACAATTACAGTTGGAACCTTAAGATCTAAATTTTTTTTAATTTTATTTATTTATTTGACACACACACACACACACACACACACACAGAGGTAAAATAAGCAGGGTGAATGAAATAGGGAGAAGCAGGTTTCCTGCTGAGTGGGGAGCCCAATGTGGGGCTCGATCCCAGTGCCCTGGGATCATGACCTGAGCTGAAGGCAGACACCTAACAACTAAGATACTAGCTGCTCCCCTGAAGATCTAAATTAAGGTGGCATTCTTGTTTTCAATAGATCACACTGTTTTATTTTTTTAGTTGGAATATTCCAGTATTCCAGTATTCCAGTATTATTTTATCAAAGCAGAAAAATGACTTTTAGAAAAGCATCAGATAGACGTGAATGAGAGAGGCAGCCAAACAAAGATTGAGGCCATTGCAAGGAAAGTGACAACTTGGGATGGTCTCCTGTCAGGGTTCAGGAGGCACAGCCTGCAAGAGGAAACCAGCTAAGTAAGGAAGCAGCTTGGGGATTGAAATATTTCAGAAGAGGATGAATCAATAGAACTACAGGTCTGCTGGGGTCAGGAGACTGACTACATTCATGGATATTGAGAAAATATGTATATCTGTTGATGAAATATGCACATTTATTGAGGAAGTCAGGTTTCTCATTCTTAGAAGAGGGAGTTATAAATATGAAAACAGAAAACTAACATGAACCCTATGGTGTTTGTTGGTGGAGGTACTGGTATGCTGTGATGCTTTCAATATACAAAGATATACATAGAAAGAATATATATGAGATTATATATATTTTTATTTTTTAATATTTTTATATATTTATTTATATGTTTATATGTTTACATATATTTATTTTATATATATATATGTATAATATATATATAAAACCCACAACCCTGTCCACCAGGTCTTCCAACACATGAAACACTATGGTAAACCACTTCACACAAAAAATGTGTCAAATACCCCTCCTTTAGATCTATGGTGTGTTGCATCTTGATTTTTTTGAAGGGCCTATCTGTAATTTGCAATGTGCCAGCTACCTAAGAAAACCCTAGTGGGAAAGAACAGTCATGGTACCCAGATCTTAGTTTCTAAATACAATTCTCCAATAAGGGATCTATGGATTCTTAGAAAAATGCCTGAATCCAGAGCTGGGCAGAAAAAATGTGTAAGATGTGTTTAGCATCTTTCTAAAGAGGAAGGAAAAAAAAGTTATCAAAGAATGATGAAGGTATGTGTAAAGCTTACAAGAACCTTCACTGGACAAATATGGGACAATTTGAAAAACAACATTAATAATGATAGTAATGGGTAAAAAAGTAAAAAAAATCTATGATTTCACACTAATGTAAATAGGCAAGTGAAAGGACAAATAAATTAGGGGGAAAAACCCTATTTCTTATAGTAGAATACCACCCAAAAATATGGAAGGAAATGATGGAACAAAGTGACCATCTGGCTAGAACTAATGCGTGAGATTTGGAAGAAGTATGGGATATTTACTCAAATTATCTCCTCACACAGTACTTATCACAATAGAAAAATGGTAACTTGCTCAGTGGAGAAGCTAGGCATAACTCACTCTACTCAAGTATTCAAAATTAGCATTACAGGTGATGGGAGAGATGAACATGGTGTATCACCTGATGGACTGCAAGAAAGATAGCAGTGGATAAGTTCTGTCATGTTTCTTCTGATCGTGAGGAAAAGCACCATGAACCAAGCTGAGAGACATTTATGTTCCATTGTTTGCTTTTGATGGGTCTAAATATGTGGATTTTTACAAAATGTGTTAACCCTGCTTAGGAGTCCTTAACATTTTTAAAACTGACATCGGCATCTTTCTTTAATTTTGGAAAATTCTCAATCACTACTATTTTAAATTATTGTCTCAGCTCCTTTTTTTAAATGTTCCTTCACTTATTACATCTTCATGGAAATATAATTTATATACCATAAATCTCATCCATTTGAAGTGTTTAATTGTGGTTTTCAGCATTTTTCAGAGTTAGGCATCCATAATAACTCATTTTGAACTTGTTCAACCCACAAAAAGAGACTTAATGCCTATTAGTGGCATTCCCTATCGCCTTCACTCTACTCTCCACTTCCACTCAGCCCAAGGCAACAAGTCATCTAGTTTCTGTCTGTAGATTTTCTATTCTGAACATTTCATATAAATGGTATCATATAATATATGAGCCTCTGTAACTGCTTCTTTCAGTACTATAATGCTCACACCATTTATCCATGCCATAGCATGTATCTGTATTTCGTTGTCAAATAAAATTCCATTATATAGTTATATCACATTTTATTTACCCATTGATTAGTTGATGGACATCTGGGTTGTCCTATTTGGCTACTGTGAGTAATGCTGCTATGGACATTTGTGCACACATTTTTGTGAGGACTCATTTTGTGTTTTCATTTCTCTTGAGTAAGGTATCTGGGAGTAGAATTGTTGGATGATACAATAAATCTAAATTTAACGTTTGAAGAACTTCCAAAAGGTTTTCAAAGTTCCACCTCCATTGCACTTATTCTACGAATGCTGTGACATACATGCTAGTTTTGTCATTTGTTGGGAGTTTTTATCACTGTCTCACAGTATTGCCCTACAAAAGACTGAGAAAATCCTTGTTACACACAGACCTTCCACAACAAATATGTCCATTGGGCCTCTCTGACTTTAGTACATATTTATATGGGGAAGGCCTTGGTCTATGGTTACAAAGTTAGAGCTCTTTGTATCTGCCTTCTTCTTGTAAGGATATATTAACCTTTCAGTTCTTCACCAAACATTTCCCTCTATGGTTTTCAGCCTAGTTGCATGGTTTTTTGTTTCAATTTTAAATACATATTTTATGACTTGAAGAATAGATTGGCTTTACCATGTACTCAAGCATGCTGTCTAAAACTAGAAGCTTTATAGGTGTTGAAATTTGGTAGACAATAATCTTTCATTAGGAATCTCTAGAATCTGGTTTTCAGGGGTCTCATATCCTGACTATACTTAAGGAGAATCCCATTTCCCCACTTAAATTTCTCATTGGATTTTTCTTAAACTCTCCTGGTCTCCCTTCACTTACTCTACATCTGGGAAAGCATAATGAATGGCTGACAGGTAAAATGTGCATTTCTTCTTCCCTTTTGCTGAGAGTAAGTCCTCACCCAGAGAGAATGACTTCTCTTCTGCTCCTTTAGATTGTAAATCTTATTTACTTTATGGAACAGTGCCTGGCCAAGCCCTGCACAGGGAAGAGGGGTGCTATTTAGAGAACTCTTCAGACATTTGAAAATCTCTATGACTGATGGTATTTCTCTTTTGGACATCATTGAGAGGACAAATAAAACAACCACTCTAGTGCCTGAGACCTAAATGTATTAAGTGATTATTTGAGATAACATCCATCTCTAGAATTTAGTGGCATTCTCAAAACTTACAATTAGCTTTCATATTGCCATAATTTATAATTCAGTGCCTAACTCACTATAAGATAGAATAAGTAATTGTTTCATGGATTGAATGATAGATGGATGGGTAAATATCATGCCATAAAAGCACTAAACATCTGAGCTTTAAGTTGAACTCATTTTTGTCTTAAAAAAATCATACACTGAGGTGCCTGGGTGGTTCAGTGCTTAAGCATCTGCCTTCGGCTCAGGTCATGATCCTGGAGTCCTGGGATCGAACCCCACATCTGGCTCCCTGCTCAACAGGGAGCCTGCTTTGCCCTCTCTCACTCCCCCTGCTTGTGTTCCCTCTCTAGCTGTGTTTCTCTCTGTCAAATAAATAAATACAATCTTAAAAAAAAATCATGCACGGAAGTTGGTTTCCTTATCTCAAAAATTAGGATAAAAATTATCTGCATCTCTATTCCGCTGTTGACTGGATCTAACAAATGAAAGCACTCTGGGAACTTTGAAAAGATATACAAATGGTTGTGATGATGTTGCAGATTTCATTCAAACTCTTTGATTTTGGGGAAAAAAAAGGAAAATTTCAGACAAACCAATTATTTAATATCACGGTTATTTCACTGAGTACAACTTAAGAAGAAACAATAGAAACCAGAATGTGTTTGGACACAATCTTATTGTCTTTATTTATTGTTAATTCTCCTTCTGGGTTCT
>PITA01003149.1:120252-145035 GCA_004023965.1 Spilogale gracilis
GAATTTCTGAAAGCCCTATTAATGTTTCATGCTAATCAAGGAGAGTGGGAAATAGAGCTGACAGGTGCTTTCTACTCTGCTTATTCCTGTCTTCCTGCATTAGACATTACTAGCTAAAAAAGGGCCAATGGGGTTCTTTTCCAATGCATATACTAAGAAGGGCAAAAATAAAATGAGTCTAGGCTTAAGTTTCCTGTTGTTCTCCATCTTGGATGAGCTGATAACCTTCTTGGTCATATGAGTGCATTGATTATTAATAAATCTGTTTTACTCTAAACTGTAAACCTCAAAAGGAATCTGTAGTTTGGACCCAGCATTCCAGTACAGAGAGCCAGGCTATTTGTGAATCTATAAAAGTTCCATCCAGATTTTCCATGTTAGAATACTGTATATTTAAGTAATTGGAGCTTTTTGCCTTTACCTGGTATCTCTAATGGAAATATAGTAGATGGATGATATAAATTCAGTTGCCATCATAAGACATAATTTAGATTGGAATAAATACACCTTCTCCTTTCTTCACCAGAATGCTTACATATAACCACATTTGTGAACACGCAAAGGCAAAATGAATGCTTCAATCACATCTAGTCCAAGAAATGATATGTTGGTTATGAGGTGTTTTTATTTTGTTGATGTATATATTAGATATAAATGTATATACTATGTATATAGTTTTAACATTTAACATAATTGGATCATCTAATTTGTGTACAAGATCTATTAAATAAATTTTATATTAAATAAAATCAAAGTACCTTGCTTACTCTCATAGGAAAACTTTCATTTATCCTAGTGATTATATGTTTAAAAATGACATCTTAGCATCACTGGCTTTTTCACATCTTTTATTCATAGAAAAACTTTTTTTTTCCTCTTAAAGTGCATTTAGTCATGCCAAGGACTATTACCTTCAACTTTAACTACTGAAAGCCTGCCATTCTCTGACACCTGGCGTGTCTATTTTAGGAAGGTAGAAGGTGACATATGGTACCTTAGGGATGAAATAAAATATTACTGTGTGAAGTTTTCAAGCAAGGGTGAGGTCACAAAAATATGCTGATCGAAGAACAAAGTATAGTTATCCATAATTGAGAGATATAGAAATAGTTATTTTACCCCCATTTGAAGATGGAAACCCTTTCATGGTGAGTGACCCAAGAAAAATTAGAAAGATGTTAAGTTTAGAAAGTGTCATAAAGGCCTATAACAAGTATATCAATAAAACCAGAGAAATTCTTTTAGGTATGGAGCTTATCAGAATACCAAAACTGGATTCTTTTTAAAACTTTCTTGTCCCTTCATGGGAAATACTTTCTGGTTTTGTCTATACACCAAGGCTAGAGGAGAATATAGAAACAAACTTGTATAAAGTGGAGTAATGAAAGTCAGTTCTCTATTTTCAGCTTCATCAGATAATAAGAGGACATGACTAGATTTTGTAGTTAGTCTTGACTTGGAGGAAACAATTTCATATAAAAAGCTTGAAATTCCTGGGGTGCCTGGGTGGCTCAGTTGGTTAAGCGACTGCCTTCGGCTCAGGTTATGGTCTCGGAGACCGGGGATCAAGTCCCACATCGGGCTCCCTGCTCAGCAGGAAGCCTGCTTCTCCTTCTCTCACTCCCTCTGCTTATATTCCCTCCCTGGCTGTGTTTCTCTCTGTCAAATAAATAAAATCTTAAAAAAAAAAAAAAAACAACTTGAAATTCCAAAATTAAAAGAAGTACATCTTGATGCAATAGTATTGTCACTCAAATAATTTACTGAAGGCAATTGTTGTTAACTATGGACCCTTCGAGATTTGATGAAAGCTATATCTCTTGAAAATCTCGTAGGTACTAAAAACTTGGCATACACAGTAAAAAGGGTGGTCCATGGACTGCTTGACACCTACCCATGAGGCTCCAGGAAATACAGGTTAAAAGTGTCTCCATTTTCATGCACTACTGAGAACATAATTTGGCCCAAACTCACCTTGGGTAGCTGTTTTTTTGTTTGCTTGTTTTTTCCTCCCAGACTGAAGGCAAACAATGGCTTAGGGAGCACGGGGCCTCAATCCTTTCTCTTTGATTTTACCTGCTCACTTGATCATGGTCCATCCACCTAAAGGTGGCAGTCAAGGGATTGTTTCTTTCCAAAGAAGACCCTCACATAATGTATACATAGCTTACTTCTATGAAGAACAATACAGAAAAGGCTTGGATATTTGAAATTTATTTGTTTCTAAAATGGAAACTTGAATCTCCTGGAACTCTAGTCCATTGCTGTACTTGAACCACACAGAACTTCATCTCCCTAAGGTTACTATAAGGGGATTTATCCTTGGCTAGCCCCTAAAGAGTATAAGAGGCCACTGTGGAGAGTTGTTTTGGATGATGAGCTTGCCAATATCAAAGATAACTTTTGTTAATTTCCTTGAAGATTGTTACAGTAATAAAAGAAGAAAAATATAAGGTGACATTTGGCTACAGATATTTTCCTACAAAACTGATCTTTTGTTTTGCTTCTGAGTCCCACTGACTGTCTAGAATGCTACAATGTTGCCCCTTCTCTTGACACTGCTGGTTTCATTTCCAAATTGATATCCCTGTCCTTGCTCAGTTCAATGCCTGTTGTGTAGCAGATCCCCAACAAAAATCAGGGAATGAGTGAGTGAATGCAGGAAAAGTGGTTCTGCAACTCAAGAGGCCATCCTAGCGGGTAAGGGAAATCTATCCACTGAAGCAACAAAATAAAGATATCTGAATTGACCCCCAAAAGTTATCATAGACTAATATCTATTTGCTTTAAGCAGGTATAAAATTTGCAAAACATTTAAGCAGCACTTGCTTTTATTTTTGTTCTTCTATTTCCTCCTTCAGAGTATTTCTTTGAGCTTCCAAATATTTGATTTCTACTCTATCAGAAATTGACGGTTAATGAGGTACATATATATGCATATATATAACATTTACTTCTGACAAAACTTTGTTGTCAATGTGTACTAGCCAGATGATTTTGAAATCCTAACCACCAAAAACACTTGAATTATAAAGATAAATGTGACTCTTTGTAAACAGTTTCTAGAAATGTACAGCAAAATTAACTGTTATATTTTATCACATGTAACTAAATATATAGTTCCTAGTCATTAATTTACATATATAATATGCATTATTATATATAATATAATCTACATTATAACATTTTGTAATTCCAAAGCTGTTGTTCCTTGACCCAAATATGTGACTGGGATCAGCCTTTAGAAATTGAGATTGCAATAAAGGAGCAGCATTAGTCAGCAATATTTGACCCAACTTCCCTCTTCTATTCTGGACTAGCTTTACTTCTATCTTTATCATGTTTCTGTGCATGAAGGATGGAAACCATCCTACAATATACTGGCTTCTCCATTCAAATTTGGTGTACGTAATAAGTTTTGTCTCTTTTCTATTCCTGGAGATCTAGAAGTGTCACATTACCTTGACTTTATAGTAAATGATTTTTTTTTTTAAAAAAAAGACAGGCATAAAATAAATAGTTTTAAAAATGATGTGGGTTTCAATCAGAGTTAGATATTTAGCAGCTAATTGCAAAGTGTTTCCTGGTGCAGGAATATAGTCAAGTCTCTAGTGGATAAGGCTTATCAATACTTCTAACGGGAAGAACTTGATTTCTCTGTCTTTTCTTAGCAAATGTAAAACAAGTGCATTCCCGCTGACAGTCTATATTTTAAAGCTGTCTACTGTTTGAAAGATAGGGAGGAAAAGAGAGTTAATTTTAGTGGTTTCACCGGTATCACATACCTGTCAATTTTTAGGAAAGGAAAGCCATTTCCAGAGCATTACTGTCATTTCTAAACCAACTAAGCACAGTCTCCCAGCAGCCAGAATCCCCTGATAAGGACAAATAGATACATAAAGACAAGCATTAAGATTGCAATGTCACACCCCAGAAGCGATTTCCATGTAGTTTCCCAATATGGAAGAAAAGTACCTCAGTCTGGTTGTCAGGTACATATCAGAGGCTATAAATGCATTCTGGGGGACTCTAGGCAAATCCAGAAGCAATGACAAGCACATCTGTGATAAAGAATCAGTTCTCAGGGGCGCCTGGGTGGCTCAGTTGGTTAAGCGACTGCCTTTGGCTCAGGTCATGATCCCGGAGACCCGGGTTTGAGTCCCACATCGGGCTCCCTGCTCGGCAGGAAGCCCACTTCTCCCTCTCTCATTCCCCCTGCTTGTGTTCCCTCTCTGGCTGTGTTTCTCTCTGTCAAATAAATAAAATCTTTAAAAAAAAAAAAATCAGTTCCCAGCAAGTATTAGCTCCGCCGATGTTAGAGCTCGGTTCATCTCCACGTGAACTGCAGTGAGAGGTTCCTCTCTCACCACCAGAACGCCGGACAATGCACTGACTACCTCGTGCTGGGCTACGGGCCACAGGACCAAGGAGAGGGCTCTGTCATTCCATAATTGACTGCCAAGACAGAACGTCTTTCTACCTAAACAAAGCTATGCAGCATGTTCTTCTCAGGCAGAGTTGCAGTCAATGTGAAGGTAATTTATGTACTGGATCAGGAAGCAGGTCCTAAGATGGGTTGCCTGTTGGATTAGTTGGGTTTAATGTCCCATAGTCCCTTCTCCCACTCACAGATGGAAAACTCGTGTCCATGGGGAAGAGAGGGGAGCTGAACTGACCCATGAAGATCTGTGCCCCTTTTCAGGTTCAACTCTAGTGGTCAGATTCATACAACCAGTGTATTAGCTCTAGGAGACCTGGGCATCAGGGTATTTGATATTGGTAGTTGAAAGGAGATGGGAGGAATACAATAGAAAATGCAGTGGCCGATGCATTAGATAAAAGGTAAACCTGGAACATGATCTTAAGATGTCTATTTAAGACCCTCAAATCTGTGAAACTGTTTAAGTAACTGTAATAAATCATTAATGAGTGAGCAGTTAAACACTGTTTAATCATTAATTAACCATGTATTAACAGTAGAAAATATTAGTAATTCATTCTTAATGCACCTAATGGTAACTACAATATTAAGTGCTTGTGGATTCATGTAATTAACTATTTAACTTATTTTCTAATTAAGTTTTAATATGGTTATAATTCAGTTACTGGAATTTTGCTTCTATTAACCACCTAAACAGCATGATTTTTCAACCTAACCTTACTGTCCTCATGTTTTGTTTGTCATTAAAGTGCTATTATATACAAACATAAGTGTATTTAAACAGTAAAATATTCCCAAGATGAAATCTGCTTTTGTATAACCCATTCATTTTTATACAAACATAAAAACATTTCATTTTTCATTTCCAAGTAACTAAAGAGATCTTTAATATAGAATTGGCTTTGATTTGATTGAAGACAACTGTAGAATTTTTAGATGAGCGGTTTTTCTAAGATAATTGTCATATAAATGTTATTCCCCTTGGAATATAAAAGATACTTGAAGGGGATTTTGCACATTGCAGCTGGGGCTTTCAGTTAATACTTTGCATTATCTGTCTCTGAAAAGAAGCTAGCTCAACCATTTTTTATTATAATGGAACAGTGCATAAAAATGAAGATACAAAGTTTAATTTTTATACATTTGACTTCAGACATATGGATACAAAATTTCATCCTGAAAAATCAAATCTCATCCTATCTAGCAAGTTCACTTGGAAATGATCCAGGATAAATAATATATTATTGCATAAATGAAGAGAGGAAGAATAAATTGTGGGCTTAATATTATTTCCTTCTTGTAGTTAATATTATAACAATGATTCTTAATAATTATATTTGTGCAAATCAAAACATATTAAGTTGATTGTATGTCAGAAGTGTGAGGCAATTGACTATCTACTTGAGAGTCATAGACCCAAGTATACATTTCAGTAAAAGTAGATTAACATCCTTAATCAAAAGTTTAAAAAAAAATAAATATTTTAGTTGACCATTTGAACAGTGGAAATGTTTGCAATCAGTACTCTTGTCTTGGCCCTAAGTCAGTTTTAAATGGGGAATAAGTAAGAGTGGAAGTAAATCTGAGCTACCTAAAGTTAATCATTGGGTATTTAAAGGTATTGAAGGTGAAGGACTATATTTACAGAACCATCAATTCCCATCACAAAGAGATGGCCCTGTGGCCTCTGTCACACTAGTCAGTCAATCCCTACCATTGTCAAATCAAGTGTTAAGCAGGGGAGCATAAACTTGAGGGTAAAACACTGAGCAAATGAATTTGCCTGCCTTAACAAGATTGCACTGTGTATGAAAAAAAAACTGTCATAAAGACAATGTCATTGTTGGCCTCTCGAAAGTGTATTTATCCCTCTTCAAAATGGAGTTTTATATATGAACCTGCATAAATTAGTTGACTTTAATAAAAGCTATTTTGAGGAAAATGTGAAAAAGTAAAGAAACACTTAGAATACTTGGACTGTTTCATTGTGGGGACAAGGAGAGCACTCTACTATGGCAAAAATAAAGCTGTTTCTTAGAAAGCTAACTTACCATTCATGGTTCCAGATAATAGTTATAGTGATTCAGCAATGCCATGACATGAGTGAGGTATTTTTGATTTTATGGAGTGAGAGCTCTCCGTCTGATGTTTTTCCCCAAGGATGGTAATCTTTATTATGAGTTATTTTTAACCAGGTCATTAATGGTGGAAACATAATGCTACTGAGGACAAAGGTACAGCTACAATCCCTGAATGGTACGATTAGGCTCACACAGAGGAAAACTCTATGAGCAGACAACTGAGTGGACCCCTGTCCCTGAACAGCCTTGTCACTGACCCTAAGCAGAGTAAGGATGTTAAATGGCATCTGCAGGAGTAACCATAGCCGGGCAGCCAGCTCTAGATGCACGCCCAAGAATTGGGGCAGCAGGTTCAGCCTCTGCAAGAGTCTAGTGACCTAAATAGTGACTAAAGTCTTCCTAAACTAAGAGGTAGGGAGAACAGGTCTCTTTGACTTAGCAGTCCAGTTATCCAAACTCTGTGCTTGGGTCACATGACCAAACCAGGGAGTTTCGTAAAACACTACAGGTATTAAATGACTTTATGTATTAGGAATACTGATTCCACAGAAAGAACAATAGAAAGGCATTTGCTTTGGATGTTACACCACAGGAAAATAATATGGTTTAATATTTAGGGCAGACTTTTCATATTAGCACTAAACTGAATTCCCTGAAGGTCAGGTCATTGTTATTTTCATCTTAGACTCTCCAGAGCCTACCACATTGTTTCCTATCCTGTAGGCTAGCACATGTAACCGTATGTAACTGTACATTTTCTGGTAGTCGCATAAAAGAAGAAACAGGTGAAAATAATTTTAGGAATATATTTTATTTAACACAATAGATCCAAAATATTATCATATTGACATATAGTCAGTTTAAAATGAAATTTTTAATTAATGAGAAATCTGGTATTTGTTTTCATTTCTAACACATCTTAATTTAGACTCGTCCCAATTCAGGTGTTCAAGAGACCTCTGGCTATAGAACAGCATAGATTTAGTTGTTTAATTCTTGCATAGATGAGAATACATGAAAGAAGAAATATATGAATGAATAAATGAGTGAAAGAATGACTATTGAAGTAGACATAAAAGTAATCACTTTGACTTTATTGTATAAATGGAGATTTTGAACCACCAAGTTTCTTTTTAAAAAGTGTATGTTTTGTTGGGTGGATGAGATGTTGAGGACCAGCATATGTCAAATTTTGAATAGGTTCAAAGTACCTTTTTTTTGGAATATCAGGTAATCAAAAGAATTTTCCATCAACAATCACCTAGATTCCAAAATATTTATTAATTATACTTTTGAAAATATGTTGCTTTTGTAGGTTTCTAGGAAAATAATGGGCTTGCCTAGGTATTTTTTTTTTATTTCAATTCTAGAAACATTTTTCATTGCAATTTGGGAATACATTTCAGAGTGATTTATTCTAGAGGACTCATGCAGCTTGTATTCTGATGTTAGTATAACTTCAGGTCTGGTAGTAAATAAATTAGTATGTCCTATGTTCCCATCCAGTGGTGAAGACCTTATGGATAGGAGTGGTTAATGTCAAATACTTATGGCCAAGCTCCATCTATGTCCAGTTTCCACCCCCATCTCTCTACCCTGAGTAACAGTTGAAAGATTTATAAAGGGGGAAGATGTTATGGAGGAGACATTTAAAAACATCTTTAATAATATGTTATCTTACAAAGTGCAGTTTATATAACACAAAATTGCATACCAGGTAGAATTGCATGAGCTATTTCAAAAGACATTATATAAAAGCATGTCAAAGTAGAGGGAGAAAAATGATTTTCTACCCAGGCAATATTTTACTATTATTCAGAAAACACAAACATTTTTTTAGTAATCCAGAAAATATTTTTCTCTGAAAAGAAGCTGATCTTGACCGTAATCCTCTTACAGTAAGATAAGTAGGAAAGAGGCTTTTGTATTATATCAATGTAAAGGGTCTGAGTTTGCACTTATCACTCATTCTATTTACAACCCAAATGCATACGAATGACCCAAACAGACTGCTGTCTTTCCCCTTCATGCCGAGTCATTATTCATCATCATAAATACTGAAGTGTGAAACCAAGGACCCAGAAAACCAGCATGTGTAAGCCATTATTTCCACATCGTTTTATTCCACTACTATACTCTCCAGTAACTGTCAGGACTTAAAAAAAAAATGTATTTCAAAATTAAGTTTTCCTGGACTAAATAACTTCACATATTATATTGTAATAAACTCATTTAAGACCTTTCTGCCTCAATCTAACAGTTGTATGGCCCGTTTGCTGACATAGGTACACAGCTACTGGTTTGGGTCTTAAATTAGTAAAAACAACCTTCCTCAAAAGCAGCTAGTTTACTTATATTAATTTATATTTACTTCCCCTGAGCTTAAGACAGAGTCCAGATGAACTGTATTTCCCCAAAGTAAAGACAGTGGTTCTTTTCTTTTCAGAGTTGGAGGAATTTTTTCACGATTTTTTTCTTCTTTTCCAAATACACAAGTCATCTTGTGCAGTAAAGCGTGCTTGTCAACACACATGTCAGCCAACTTTAAAAAGAATAGTCTGAGAAAAAAATAAAAAGTAAATTATTTAAGTGGAGTTGTAGAGGAAGCTTGAAAGAGTTCTGTTTGGAAGGTTTCTTTGCTTCTCTCTGCCAATGGAAGGGAGACTCTGGATCTCTCACTAGTGGGTTTCTGTCATAACTAGAGCTGACAGTTCACATTGAAAATTCTGTTTTCTTCTTTCCCAGGAAAGCAAGTCAAAGTTAAACCAACAAACTGTTGTTGGCAAGTACCTTACTTTTGTTGCCTTTTCTTTAAATTGGCCATTTGAGTTTTGGAGAGTACTTGAGCATGGGTTTCCAGGATTTGGGACCACAGATTGGAGATGGTGATAAATACTTGGGGGGGGGGGAGTACAGACTTTTTGTGATCAAAAGTGGTGTTCCTGGGTGCAGCATTTAGGATGAAGAAAGGAAACAGAAGTGGCAGTCATGGAGAAAACACACAGCAAACGATCAGACCAACACCACTGTTAGAAGACCATTACAATTTTCTCGAGCTACAGTTCAATGTGGCAGTGATTGTCCTGGGATCGTCTATGCCAGTTGAGTTGTCCGTCAGATTTATTACAGCTAACTGAGTTCTGTTAACTTTGTCACACGAATGGTACAGGGAAGGCAGAAAGGGGTCCAAACTGTATTGTGAGGTACATTTCTGTCGTGTAGAAATTGTTAACAGAGGCGCTCTGTCTTTGTTTCATTTCACTTTTCTGATCTAGCCCGTCAATATGTAGTTTGGGATCGCTGTGATAAACTTTTCCAAAGTAGCTACAGAGGGTAAATATATGCTTCATTTTAAGGAGTTCCACAGGTGTGACATATCTATGAAAAATTAATTTACAAAACTCCAAACCTAGCATCCCAGATGAACAAATACAGAGGAGAGACGATATTCTTCATAATAACAGAAAAAGTGATTATTTTACAGACAGATTCGCTTTACACTTAGGAAAGTTCTTTGCATATAACATATAACAATTTTATGTCCTGACAATCCATTTTCCTCTAACTTTGGGGGAATATTTTATTTATACTTCTACCATGTTACAGGCAATGTTATAAAATATTAAATCACTACCAATCACATTATAATCAGGGGAGGGACTAGTTGTATCTACATTCTATCTCAGATACCAGCAAGGCATGAGATGGGTTGTGTGTCTCATGTCCACATTTGTATACATCTACCACACCCACATGCATCAGTATTGTTCCGCTCACTGGCTTATCTATAGATACTACAGTGTTTGCAAGAACAGTTCATTAGGGTTAATTTGTTCAAAAATATTAGAATCATTAATTTCTGACTTATCACTAATGGCTGTTTCAGCCAGTGTCTTGCTTCATCATTAGTGTCACTGAGATGATAACTCACACCCAGCTGTTTTTACACTATCTAATAGAATCAATTGCTGCAATGGTTGACAAGATACTGTTTTGCATGTTGTCATCACACTAATGCACATGGCTTAAAGGCATTGGTATCCATAATGCGGGGCAGTTTTGTAGGAGACTAGAATAGGCTGAAGCTGCAAGGGCCATTTTCATAAAATATTAATGAAATTGAAAAATACACTGGGGTTGAAGGCTTGTCTGCTGAATGTAAGGTAAAATCTATTCTGTTCTGCTTTCTGATGACTGTAATTAGCAGCCCTAATTAAAAATTCAAACCTTGTGTATATTTGAAAGCATGAATCTTAGCTCACATCGTGTTTATTTCCTTTACAAAGTATTTTCTTTTACAACACTAATTGAACAGGATCCTTCCTAGTCCGACAGCCGCAGCTGGCTGGAGCCAGTTTATGTAGCCTGTCTCTCAAGACTACTTCCTTTTGTAAGCAATAAAACATCTTTAAAAAACATGTATATGCTCTCTATGAACCATTAACTCTATGCCGGCCGGCACCAGGCTGGTCTTCTCCTCACACATTGTTTTGTTTTTGTTTTTGTTTTTTTTCTTCACTTAAATGTGACCTCTTTGAAGAGGCTGCTTTCTTCTGATCTTCAATATTTAATGTGGATTTACTTACATTAAATGACCACCTTCCTGAAGGAGCGAAGGCCCAGTTCTGACATTATTTATGAACAGTATATGCTGTGCAAAAATTTGGAAGGAATTGCCCAGGAATACCTATTAGTTACAGTAGAAAAATCTACTTTTTGTCGTTGTTTTCTGAAGTTATTTTGAAATTTGTGGTCAGAGTGTTGATGCTTCACAGGGAGAACATGAGACAGCAATGGAAGGACAAAATGATTAGAATCATGTTACTTGGGGAGAAGAGAGAGCACCAGGGAGGGCAGGGCTGGAAATGGGTCAAAGCCAGGATCTGAATAGGTCAGAGGTGTTTAAAAGTCTTGTTTTTAATAACAATAAAAAGAAACTTTGTTTTAAAGGGTACCTATTAACCTTTGAAAAGGTGGAGGAGGGGGGAGGGAGAAGAAGAAGAAGAAAAGATATTCGAATTATGCTCAGAAGAATTTGGGAGAGGTAACACTTGTCTTTGATTTGATCTGCCTATCTTCGTCTCTGGACCTCAGTGTGCTGGGTTGTAAAACAGGACGGATGGTAGTTGTTTTGCTGCGATGTTCTAGTAACCTAACCAGGTTCTTCTGAAGACCCCAAAGATTAGATCTAGGAAAGCGCTTTGACAACTAAAATAACAGGCAAACACCCCACGTTGCATTAAGGTCTAGTCCCTATGAGCCGCTCAAACCAGGAACACAACATGACCGCCAACTCACGATCGGTACCATCAGAATTACATTTGCAGTGTTGGGAACCGATTTACAGAGCTCATGCACCAAATTTGCTTCAAGTGTTCAAAGGAGACATCCACAGACCCAAGAAATTAACTCCTTTCTTGTTGTACCTTCATGAAGTTTTGAGCTGATTTGCCTAGACGCCCATTCCTAACATGTGGCTGGAATTCACATTGAGTGAAAATGTCAGTCATTAATATGAGTTGCCTACTCGCCAATCCATTGCTTTCAATGATTAAATGAATAAATAAGTTGGATGGCAAAACATTAACAATGCTATTAAAAACCAATGTTTTTCAATATTGGGAATGAAACAGGTTATTTTATACAACTGCAAACTGTCCAAGTTATAGAATCATTAAGCTCTTGCTGCAGGCCTAGGATCTATATTCCTGACACATGGAGATTTGTCACCAAAGGAAATGAAAGCTTTTCTGAAGTAAGGAGCATTGAACACAAGGCTATTAAGAGGAGATGAGGCTGCTAATATTTGGATTATTGACTTCTCAACTGAAAATGTTATGATCCACCATCCCCCTTTCCACAAATACACATTTACTTAATCTAGTGAACGGTTAGCTGCTTTCTCTTCTATCTGAGAATCTGATTGGATGACTTCAGGGATGGCTAGAAGACACGGGAAGAAGTGGAAGTTGGAAAAGTTGGAAGTGATGGATGGAGGAACTACAGGCCTGCACGAAGCTTCTCTCAGAGCTTACTCCATCCCAAGAAGGATGGGCCAGGAGAACGCCGTTGTCCTGAAAGACACACAACAGATCCCAAAAGCACATTTTCACACGTCTGAGTGCTACCTGTCTTTAGAACGTTCAAGAGAGTGATGGTCTCCTCCCAGCTGAATGGAGTTGGCCAGTGACAGTCAACCTTCTGAGGGGCACACAGGGAAGTGAGGTTCATTTCTTTTCCACCTTGGCCCCCAAAGCATTCCAGAGGACAGACCCTAAAAATGTATCCTCAGCTCTGTCCTCCAGCAGAACTGTCCTCTGTGGCATCTCCGAGATTCCGCCCTGCTGGCTGAACTCTCAGGATCATCCCTACCCGAACTTTAGTGGCCTCAGAATCCTTGGCATTGCTCCTTTGTTCCTGTTCAGCTTGAGCCTGCCCCTGAATGGCCTTGGTTAGCAGGCAGCAAAAAGATGGTGGCCGCTGGTTTGCTCCTCTAAGCACAGAAGGCTCAGGTTCCAAGACTTCTGAAGGTGGGTCCCTCCCGCCTCTCCCTGGCCCCTACTCTCTGCTGTTGTTCTGCAGAGCAGGACGTTAGAGGGACCAAACTAAACTGTGTGGCAAGAGCTGAATAAAAATATAGGAAAAGTTCAGTGCAGAAGAGAGGAACTTTTATATATCTGGAGGTAGAGAAGTGGAGAGTTTTGAGTAAAACCCTCCCATTTGGTGGCACCGGGTGGCTCAGTTGGTTAAGTGTTCAACTCCTGGTTTCAGCTCTGGTTATGATCTCGGGATCCTGGGATGGAGCCTTGCATCAAGCTCACCATTCAGCAGGGAGTCTGCTTGTTTCCCTCTCCCTCTGCCCCCTCCCTACCCCCTGCTCTTTCTTTTCTTCTTCTTCTTCTTCTTCTCCTTCTCCTTCTCCTTCTCCTTCTCCTTCTCCTTCTCCTTCTCCTTCTCCTTCTTCTTCTTCTTCTTCTTCTCCTTCTTCTTCTTCTTCTTCTTCTTCTTCTCTCTCTCTCTCTCTCTCTCTCTCTCTCTCTCAAATAAATAAATACTTTTTTGTTGTTGTTGTTTAAGCCCTCCCATTTGGTCTGGGTTACTGAGAAAGGTCAATGCTGATCATAGACACAATTTCAATGTCAGCACCATGCCTGTCCTCCCTGGCATGTACAATATAACTTCTCCCCTACTTGGAGAAGCCTGATAATTAGGTTTCCTTTGGATCAGATTCTAATTCTTTTTTAGAAATTGGCAAAAATCCCTATCAAGAGGGTAGAGAAGCTCAAAAAAGCTAACCCTTCTATTTCCTTTCTCAAATTGCCCTTGCTCCAAAAATTACCTTTCCCTTTACTCCCTCTTTCTTCCCTGAAAGTCCCTACTTTCCCAGGGAGGATGAACTGAAAGAGAGCTAAGAAACAAGCACATTGACTGCACTGACTCCTCCAAGAATATGAACAACCTTTCCTGATTATTGATAGCTTAACAGGGGCATCTCCACAAGAGGAGTGGTTAGAAGTGTCTCTGGGTTCACCCCAGGTTCACTGCCAAAGAAATTGACCTAACCACAGACTTTGCCTCTGAGGACTCTGGATGAGATCAGAAAGCCTACTGTGAGTGAAGTAGAGGCTTCTGAAGCCTCTCACTGAATTTTGTTCACATCTATTGGTCTCCATGGATAATTTAGCCATTTCGTATAGTTATATGTTCATGCAGCAGGATTTCCTGCTCACAGTTGAAGAACGATTGAACGTAGCAATAGTCATGATTATGTGAGGGTGAAGAGATCAATTAGTGTTGTGTTGCCTACACAGACAGAAAATGTCTCTTTGGTCTACAGATCTGTATTTGGGTATCACCAATGTAAAACCATTTGGGAAGAAAAGTGCTTCTACTTTATCTTTTGGAAAGCATTCAGTAGGTCTTTTTCTAAAGCAAACTGAGGAATGGAGGTTCAAAACCCACAAAAAAGAAATAGAGCCTGGCACAATGCCTATGAAATTTCTAGAAAGATCTTGTTGAACAATAAAAATGTTAAAAATCCACTTTCTGGATTATCTTGCTTTTCTGTTTATCTTTTCCTTTTTCAGCTCAATTCTTATGAGCTCTTCTACTATCCATTGGATGTACTCTCTGAGCCAGGAATAATGTGTGTGTTTTTACTTCAGTAATTCACCCTGCCCACTCATGGATGAATAACTAGTAGCGTCCAGGCAGGACTTGAGATGAGAGATGTACACTAACTACAGTTCACCAGCTTATTATTGTTGTATTATTTATTCTCTATATAAGATATTTCTTCTGAGATGCCCAAAGTACTTTCTACACACTAAATAAATGATTAACCCACAGAACCCTGCTATGAGGGAAGCAGATTTGCAAAGATGATGGGAGAAGAAGGAGAAAACTAAATCCCACACGTGGAGAATAACAGTTCATCACACAAGGTGAAGATGGCAATTTCTGGCTCTAAAGGTATAGAGAGCAGGAGATGTCAACAGTGGATTGACGACCAGGAATTATGCCTTCTTTGCTCCTCTCTACCCTCTCCCCCACATACCTAGATTATCCAAAGCACTTCCACAGATCAGTTAAGCTGCCTGTCATTGCACAGGTAGCTGAGCACATGCTAACATAAACATAATGTCTTTCTTAAACCTTACCATTCACCGAATATCATGAAATTGACCATACTGTACAGAGCTTTGCTTAAATTAACTGACACGTCATCAGGCCAAAATAAGGCTCGCATTGAAATCTAGATTATCTCAGAGTTTAGGTTCTTCCTCGCAATTCATGTCTCAGCCGCCCTGCCTAAGTTATTCTCTCTCTTATTTATTCTCTTGATACTCTGCAATTTTCCTTCACAAACTTTTAACTTATATATGGCCCTATTTTTATGTGTATTTTCTTAATGCCTGATTTGTCCAATAAGCTGTAAGTTCCATCTGGGCAAAATGGAAAGCTCTTTTCTGAGTTCTTAGTACGGTGCTTGGCACATTATTATGCACCCAAAAAATACTATTTTAATAAATGAATGAATAGAAAACATAGATTTGGGATTAAAATACATCTAGGGGCGCCTGGGTGGCTCAGTTGGTTAAGCAACTGCCTTCGGCTCAGGTCATGATCTTGGAGACCCTGGATCGAGTCCCACATTGGGCTCCCTGCTCGGCGGGAAGCCTGCTTCTCCTTCTCTCACTCCCCCTGCTTGTGTTCCCTCTCTAGCTGTGTTTCTCTCTGTCAAATAAATAAAATCTTTAAAAAAATAAAATAAAATACATCTAAATTTGATTCCTGATTTTCCTGTTGACCAAAAGCCTCACTGATAACACACAGAGTTGATTAACACATACTTTGTTTGTTATCTGTATTACCTACTGTATTCCTATAGTAAAGTAAGCTAGAGAAAAGAACATGTTATTAAGAAGGTCATAAGGAAGAGAAAATACATTTACAGTTCTGTATTGTAGCAAGAAAAATGCTCATGTAAATGGACCTGTGCCATTTAAAACCATGTTGTTCCAGGGTCAACTATTAGAAGTTAATCTCTGAGAGTTGGTTTCTTCAACTATAAGATAGAGCTAATAATACCTACCTCACAGGATACTTAAGATGGTTTACTTAGGTGACATATGACAGATTTTAAGAACTCAAAAAAATGTTTGCACTCTATAAGTTAGGATTTGATTTCCAGAATTTGCAGTTTTTTTAAAAAATATTATTTCATCCATCAAAATTCTCAAATAATTATGTAGAAGTCACAGCTATTTCAAATATGACTTATAGTCATATTTCATTCATTTCTGGGCTCCACACAACATTAGAAATGGACCTTGCATACAAAATGAGCTCAATAAATATGTACTGAATGAATTAACTAGTTTTATAGATAAGGAAACTGAGCCCAGAGAGTACCAGGGATTTGTCTAATGCCACACAAACAGTCTGAGGACCAGAAGTAGGTTTTTATATTCTGATTTCCCCACCTAATGGTTTTATTACTAAAGTATATTGCCTGCTTCTAATCTAGATCAAATATCACATTTCATAACTTTAAGAGTAATTCATTGAGTACATGACTCAGTAGCCACTTATAATATCAAGATTGTTTTCTGTGGATATTTTATCTTATTTTATTTTATTTATTTTATTTTATTTTTATTTGGACACTTGAATAAAAAGCTTTCAAAGGAAAAATTATCTAATTTCCGATCTCAATTGTGCCATTTCCAAGCTGATATTGGAAAATTACATAATATTTTTGAGCCTCAGTTTCCTCTTACATAATTATCGACATTGCAGATAGTTATATAATTTTCCTGATAATTACATCAGATAATGTTTGTAAAATACATAACAGTTTCTAGCAGATGTTAAGTATTCAGCAGCAGAGGTGATGGTGAAGGAAGAGTGGTGCTAGTAGCAATGGGGATAGGGCTGATTTCTGCTAAGCTTTTTTGTATTTGTCTAAAACTTCCTTCACTTACTAACAAAAATACTTAAATACAAAAAACTACAAAAATACTTAAACATTTTCATTTTTGCCCCTTTCTCTTATATTACAAGATTGAAGTATCCTGGGTTTTTTGTTTTATGATTGTTTCTGTTTTCCTCACAAAATTATAGCAATTGTACTTCCATGACCCTGCCTTGTTCTTAAAGTATATACAAGATAAGTTGTTTGTATCCAATAATGTGCAGAATGAAACTTACTCAAGTTGCCCTCACAGATAGTGTAATCACTTTGCCTGGGACTGTCCCATTTAGCCTGGTTGCTGCAAAGTGATTATTAATAGAACCCCTTTGTCCTCTAATAGTTTAAACCAATAATAGATCCTCCTAAACTTTTCATTTCTTCTTTTTCTTTCTTTTTTTTTTCTGGTATGACCATATTTATTAGGATCAGTGCCATGTCAGTTTTCTTTATCTTTCTTTTTTTTAAAAGATTTTATTTATTTATTGACAGAGAAAAACACTGGTAGAGAGGGAACACAAGCAGGGGGAATGAGAGAGGGAGAAACTGCTGAGCAGGAAGCTCGATGTGGGGTTTGATCCTGAGACTCTGGGATCATGACCTGAGCCAAAGGCAGATGCTTAACAACTGAGCCATCCAGGTGCCCGAGCCATGGAATCAAAGCTGTGCCTGCCAGCCACTGACAAAGTACAGAAATAAAAAGCTTATTTTAGATCCTGTGGTGGACTGAGCAATAGCCCTCCAAAGATGTCCATATCCTAATTCCCCAAAAGGTGCAAATATACTAACTTACATGGTAAGTGGACTTGGAAGGTGAGTCAGTTAAGACTCTTAGATGAGGAGATTGTCCTGGATTGATACGGTGGGCCCAGGGTAGTCACAAGGGTCCTTATAAGAGGGTAAGTAGAGTTAGAGTCAGAAATAATATATAAGGATGGAAGCGGAGGTCAGAGAGGAGAGATGTTTTGCTGCTGACTTTGAAGATAGAGAAGGGGGCTATGAATCAGGGATGGTAGGTGAATGCTAGAAGCTGGAAAAAGCAAGGAAAAGAATTCAATTCTGGGGCTGCTAAATGAACATAGTCCTGCTGGCATATTTGAAACTTGGACTTTCAGAACTATAAGATAATATATCTGTGTTGCTCTAAGCCACTAACTTTGGGGTAATTCATTATATCAGCAACAGAAAGCTAACATGAATTTCTACATGTCCTCCCCATCTAAACTTTTCACATCTTAGTATGAAGTTGGAGTTTGCTGAACTTAAGAAGACGTAACTACATAGTTTTACAAACAATGGGTTTTTAGCCATTTGTTTTGTTCGTTTTATTATTTCATGTTTGTTCAGTAATCTTAAACTTATTGACTACTTGGTGCCAAGGAACACATTCATGTAATAATAAATATCTCTTTCTTTGGGAAATTACATTCATGTAATAATAAATATCTCTTTCTTTGGGAAATTCATGAATCCATGAATATTTATGGTTGAAAATTAGTTTAGGGGACTGTATGAGGATTATTCCAAATCCAAGTGAAGTCACTGACAAAGAGATATTTAGTTTACAAAACTTAATTGTACACAATTTCTTAGACATACTCTAAGTAAATTAGGAAGTGCACCAATAATAGTGTCCTGGGAAAGGGTTTGCCAATACCGTCTCTGGGTTTGAATCTTTGCTCTGCTCCCAATCAGCTGCCAGATTGGGGATAAGTTCTCTAAATTACCTGGCTTCAGTTACAATTTTTAAAAATTGGTGTAGATTTAAGCTAAAGGAGAAAGCAGTCAACTAATCATTTTAATGAATATAAGAAGGTCAATGGACATACTTTAATACATCAACATTCTTTTGTTTCTCCTATGCCATTTCTACTCAACTCCTGACTCAATCTACGTAGACTAATTTAAAATCCATTTCATATATAAGTATTGTACTTAAATAAATTTGTATACATATGTACATGCACCCACATATATGTATATGTATATGAGTTCAGAGTTTCTCTCAAGAGTTATCAAATGTCGCTAGTTAGCTATCTGGATTGTTCTTATTTCCCAATTATTTTCAAATTGTATTTAGACAAGACAGTGTGAGGCCCTTGGGAGTGATGTCTCAGCTGTCCTTTGGCTTTTGGACTCTCACTACAAGTAAATTATGTGCTCCTTTCTTGGCCCAAATTAGTTAAGTATTTGATGTCTAGGTATATTAATTAATGCCTTGGATTAAAACCTAGTTCAATGCAATGAATTATTGTTGAAAGGTTTTGACAATTCTTCTCAAACTACATCATTCTAGTATAAACATACCATCAAGTTCGACTTTTACTTTTTGGTTTAAAAATAGTTTTTTCTCACTGAGGGCACATGCTGCATGGAGCACTGGGTGTGGGGCATAAACAATGGATCTTGGAACACTGAAAAAATAAAATTAAAAATAAAAATAATATTTTTTTCTCTAAATCTATATTATACCACTCTTATAAAGATAATGGCAATATTCAAATAAAGTATTCTTTTTACATTAAAAAAATTAAATATTCTTAACCAGTTGCTGTGTCATTATACATTTTATATACTTAGAGTCAGAATGTTCTCTCTTTTACCAGTAGTCATTGAAACTTATTACAATTTACTTCATCAAATATAAGTAGAATTGTGTCATTTTGGGGAAAAAAATCCATTTTGAATACAAACAACTTTCAGTCTGACTTTATTTCATATTGTAAGTCTCATAAGCCACTGCAATTTTAACAATCAAAATAACCTGCAAATGATGTAGAACAGAAATTTTATAGAGGTTTGTAGATCAGTCAACTTAAAAAGGAGAGAGAGAACATTTTTTTAGGCAACACAAAGTGTATTGTGAATTTCGAAAGACACACTCTTCATGTATTGAGGATACATCCTGTTCATGTTATGCTAGTCAGACTGAGATTACGTGTTTCATTTCTATTCACTCTCTTTCTTATTTTCTCCTTGGCTCTCCCAAAGATGGGCTTTGTAACAATATTCCCCCATGCAATGCCTTATGGTCCCTTCCATCTAGCTCTTCGCCAGACTGCATTCCCTAACAGTGAACACAAAGTGTCACTGTGACTGCATGCTAATAGTCTAAAATTCAAAAAAAAAACTTGCCCAAATTTGAAATCCCTTCACTTGCCAGTTGGTATTTTCTTTGAATCTTCAGTGCTTAACCATCCTTAAGTTGGCAAGATTTTAGTTATTTGTGTTTTTACCTCCTGGTCTTTCATAAACTTTAGTACTTTTTTTCCCCTCCCTTTTGATGATACTAGAGAGAAAATAAAAGACCAGAGATTCTGAACACTTCGGTTTTCCGGTCTGATGACATGTGAATTCACGTGCATTTAAGAGAGAAACTGGTCCGTGGAAGTTGCTAATGTACTCGGTGCAGACATTTGTGGTCCATGAGGCACCACGTGTTTTCCCACGGAGCTAGACAAACATGTTCTGCTCAGAACTGGAGAAGAACACGCATGCATTCCTGTGTATGTATAACGGAGAACCACCTGTATTGAATTAAAACTGAATCCTTCAAAACATATCATCCTTTCTCTTGAAATCCTGGTCTCCATAAAATAGATACTGACTAGCAACAGCTGCTTCTGAATGCACTTTCCAGGAGTAAAGAGAAAGATTTGCCTTCATTTCCTTTTTTATATCTCAATATTATTAACTTTCTCCATGTTTGGGGGTGTAGAGCTTTCTGAAATGAATATTTGGTCACAGTGGTATCATTTCAGACCCACATTAAGAATTTTCTTTTGAAATAAATTACAGGATTCCATTTTATTGGACACACCAATTGTTTTACCATGTATGAGTATTTACAGCCTCAAAAACATACAAATTAATTTTAAGTTCAGTATTGATGCAGAAAAACTGCAAAGATGAAATGAAGGCTTCTATTCTGAGATATGCTATGTGGGTTGCAACAGTATTTCTGTCTCTCCCGGGTTACATTATTTCCTTCATGTATCCGGCTGTGGTAGTTTCCCTTTAAACCAGTCCCTCTAGCTAGTTCTTCCCAGTCTTGTTATTACCACTTTCTAAATTTATTATCTCCTATGATTGTGTTACTATAGTACATTATAGATTCATATTGAGGTATCAGGCAACAGGTATTATCTTGGGGTGGGTTGCTGTGTGCTTTTGTAGAAGAGATAATGATTAATCAACATTTCAGGCCAATTCCTTCATCTCCACTTTCATATTTCTGGGTAAACCATCTAACCTTGGCTTATTTATTTTTTTTAAATAAGAAACAGTGTGAAAATTAACTATAAATAATGAATTCATTTAAAAAATAAAAATTAGTGATTATCTCCAAATTTTAATGTAATGAAGTTAAAAAAAATTAGATAACTTTTTTTTTTTTTTTTTTGCATAGCATGTCAAAGTTGCTTGCTTTAGTCCCTACTACAGTTTAAGAACTAAGATCTAGAGCAAGATTGACTTTTTAAAAACCAATATGGGATGTTTTCAGTTTTATTCTGTTTTGTTTAATGAGCTTAAATTACCAGAAGATTTTTTTTTTTAGTTTCCTTTTTTTTTTAATTTTATTTATTTATCTGACAGAGAAATACAGCTAGAGAGGGAACACAAGCAGGGGAGTGAGAGAGAGAGAAGCAGGCTTCCTGCCAAGCAGGGAGCCCAATGTGTGGCTCGATCCAGGGACTCCAGGATCATGACTTGCGCTGAAGGCAGATGCTTAAGGACTGAGCCATCCACAGGTGCCCCTAGTATTCTTAATACTAAATTATCCTCTTCATGTCTAAAGCAGTCTATGTAGTACAAATCATATTCCTTAATATATTGGGTTTTTTTACATTTGCTTTTGTTTTTAGAATTCATGGATTATAAGAAAAACTGTATGTATATTTAGACATTTCTGGAAAATGAAGATCTTTGGGAAAATTTTCACTGGGTCCACGTGCATGCCCCACACTCACATTCTCCAAGTTATTTATTCTTCCCATGGCCTCATTCTTTTTTTTTAAATTTATTTTATTTTTTTCAGTGTTTATGCCCCACACCCAGTGCTCAATGTACATGCCTTCAGTACCAACCACCAGGCTCTTCCAGACCCCACTCCCTCCAAGACCAGAGGATTTATAGGACCTAGTGGCGACTCGTCAGCTGTGAATTTCTGATGTCTAGAATGTATAAGAATTTGAGATCTTTTTTTTTTTTTAAAGATTTTATTTTTTGACAGAGAGAAACACAGCCAGAGAGGGAACACAAGCAGGTGGAGTGAGAGAGGGAGAAGCAGGCTTCCTGCCGAGCAGGGAGCCCGATGTGGGACTCGATCCCAGATCTCCAAGATCATGACCTGAGCCGAAGGCAGTCGCTTAACCAACTGAGCCACCCAGGCTCCCCAAGAATTTGAGATCTTATCTGGGGGCTTGGGATTTGGACTTTAGAGAAGGATGGTATGTAACCCCATTCATTTGTTCTTGTATTAAACAAGCTATTTTTATGTGCAAGGTGCTGTGCTAACACCTACAAGTGTAGAGAGTCAAAGTACTTGCTCTCATAGACTCATAGTTGTGCCAGAAGCAGCAAATACATAAAGAAAACACTACAGATATTCAAGTAGAATCCACAGTGTGTGGGCGCCTGGGTGGCTCAGGGGGTTAAAGCCCCTGCCTTTGGCTCAGGTCATGATCTCAGGGTCCTGGGATGGAGGCCCGCCTCGGGCTCTCTGCTCAACAGGGAGCCTGCTCCCTCCCCTCTCTCTGCCTGCCTCTCTGCCCACTTGTGATCTCTCTTTCTCTCTCTCTCTCTGTGAGATAAATAAATAAAATCTTAAAAAAAAGAAGAAAGAAAGAAAGAATCTACAGTGGGAGAACAGGGATATGAGTTGTATAGCCACATACCAAAATGCTTCCTCATATACCGTCAACACTGTCTGGCACCTAGACCTTGGATGGCTGACTAATTCAGCTTACCTCAAAGCCACGGACTCCCTCTGTGCTCACAGATTCTGGTGCGCAAGTCAGTTTATCTACATGCACAGAGTCTTTGGGTCTTCCAAGCAATTCTGGACTAGGGGAAGCACCATATGCAATGACCTCCAAAAGCATCTAGAGATGCATTCCAAAAATATGGGAAGATGACACCTCAGGAGGCAAACAGACTAATGGGAGACAGCACAAGAATAATACTGTAGCTGAGTTCCTTCTAATGGACTGTTCTGAGTCATGGCTTTTCCATGCACCCTGTCTAGAAACATCCAGAAGCAGTGTCTGGTCAGCAAAGTAACGTATCACCCTGCATCAGCCTCCCACTTTTCCATGACTCGTTCCCTTTTCCCTCACTCTTGCAGCCTTGGGATTTCACTCTCCTGTAAAGCATTGACAGCCTAGCCTCTCCTGAGTCTATGCTATTTAGGGAAGCAAGGCTAAAATAGTGGTCAACTTGATTTACATGGGGGGTGTAGGAGGAGTGAAAAGTATTGATCAATAAACATTGCAGAAGGAGGTGAGGTCTACTTAAAATAGGCAATGAGACTTTTTTTTTAATACTTAGCTCTCAGAAGTCTTTTACACATTATAAATGACTACTTTGATCAAAGGAGACAGAAAATCTAAAAGTGAGAAAATAATACAAGTCCATTAGTTCATCACTCTAGAGATACCATCACTCCACACTGATCTTAATAACATCTAAAATCCTCACTCAGAAGCCCAGTCAATGATCTCTAATCTCTTTGCCCATATTATTTATTACCTTTTGAGGATACTATCAATGTCCATTTTTCTTCAAATTCTGCAGCTTAATTTTTAATGCAGGTTTTGCTTTAGCAATGCATTCAGAGACTGTTAGCACAATTCAGTTAACTGTGGAAAAGCAGCACATAAATTTGTAAAGATGTCCACATTTCTGACCATCTGGCCCTTCAATTTCAACCATTCTCTGCCTTCAAATTTCCCTCTGAACCTCTTGTCCTTCATATTAAATCTAAGTCGCCACATGAGAATTCAAGTTTTCCGCCTCTCCCTTTCCTATGCATATTGAGGATGAAGCTTGTTTTCCTTGCTTCAGTTCCCTTGTTCATCCTGAAGCAGCTTCCTATTCTTTGCTATCAAGTCGCTCTCTTCACCTCGGTCAACAACGCATCCTTCCTTAAGAAAGAAGACAAAACATGCACAAAATACTTCTATCCCTTTAGTCATCCTCCCTACCTCAAAACCAGCATAGAGAAAACCTCTGTATTCCCAAAGAGAACTTGGCAATCACCTGCACTCTAAGAGTCTTTTTGTTGTTTTTGTTGTTCTAACAGTGTTTTGTTGTGTTTTTTTTGTTGTTACTAAAATTTTTTTTTCCAGTGTTCCAAGATTCTTTCCCCATTCCCCACACCCAGTGCTCCACGCTTTAGGTGTCCCCAGTATCCACCACCAGGCTCTCCCATCCCTCCACCCCCCTCCCTCCAAGTCCCTCAGTTTGTTTCTGTGTCCAAAGTCTCTGTTGTTTCGTTTCCCTCCCTGGATTACCCTAGTTCCCATTTACTTTCCTTCTCCCACTGTCCTCCAGGTTACCCCTCATGCATCGCAAGTAAGTGAAACCATGTGATACTTGACTTTCTCTTCTTGGTTTATTTCACTCAGCATAATCTCTTCCAGTCCAGTCCATGTTGCTACAAAAGTTGGATATTCATCCTTTCTGATGGAGGCATAGTATTCCATTGTATATATGTACCACATCTTCTTTATCCATTCATCTGTTGATGGGCACCTTGGCTCTTTCCACAGTTTGGCGATTGTGGC
>PITA01003150.1:0-18636 GCA_004023965.1 Spilogale gracilis
TCATTCATTTCCCTTATTCTGTTTTCTTGGGATTTTAGTTGTTTGCTCCAAGACTTCTCTTGCTCCTCCTTCCTATTCCGTGCGTCTTCCAAATCACTGATACGATCTTCAGCTTCACTTACTCTGGCTGTTAGCATATTTAAATTAGATTGCATCTCATCTAAAGCCTTTCTAACCTCAGCTTTCACTTCTGTTACTACGGCTTCCACTTTGAGACTAATGTTCTTTTCTAAATTGACTATTGCTTAGACTATTGCTGCCCTGAATTCCATAGCTGTCATATTGTTCATGTTCATTTCCAGTAATTCTGTGACCGAGGTTGCAGTCTCAGGGTTCTTCTTGTGTTGGGTGTTCCTTCTCCGAGTCATTGTGGTGAGGAGTGATTGAGGCGGTGTATGGCTAGATATATCAGCCATTATCTAGGTGGATTGGTTGTTGGAAGGTTTTGGAGCAACCAGAGTTCACCACCAAAAAGGGAGGAGAAAGAAAAAAGAAAACGGAAGAGAGGAAGCAAGAAAAGACACCCCTGCCAGAGCGGGGCCCGGTGATAGGATTTATATGGTACAAAACTGTTACAGGGTAAAGAAAAGGCTTATCAAGGGTAAATGAAGAGATCAAAAAGCGAAGCCCAACCTATATGACCCCCAAGACCAGTATTTATATAATATAAAAGCAAAGACAATTACACAGACACACTGACAAACTAGAGTGGGAAGGTGAGGGCAGACACTCCTTGTGGGCAAGGAATGTGTTTCAGACGCTCCCGAGTTTGTCTTGTTGTTATTGTTGGAGGAGCCCACTTTCAAAAGATATAGGGAGATTAGAAATGGTTGTATATAGGGGTAGTATTGAATAGGGATGTAGGATTGACTTGATGCTTGTATCTACATGTACACGTAAAAGAAAGAATAAAGGAAAGAGGGGAGAAGAAAGGGAAAAACAGAGAGAGCGAACAGGGAAACAAGAGGCAACAACAAAATCAGAAAATACAGGAGTGTGTTTGAAAAAATTTCAGGGTAAAAAAGAAAAAATATGTTATGGGGTGTTGTATTGGGTATCACGTGATAAGAAGGGGGCTAAAAATTGAAAGAAGAAAAATCGTGAGAATGTATTTTTAAGCTTAAAGTGGAAGCTTTAAAAGTAAAAATAGGAAAAAGTTTAAAAAAATAAATGAGGTGGAAAACTGTATCAATGAGTTGTAGGGCTTTTGGTACTTGTAGTCAGTGTCAGGAGTTTAATAAATTGCCTTTCCCCCGATTTGGGGTCTTGCATTGGAATGTTGTCCTCCTGAGCTTCTGGCTTGCATTCTGGGGGCGGGGCCTGCTGTTCCGTTTCCGTCCTTCTACCTGGGCTGAGTCTCTCAGCCCCCTTGCTAGAGGCTGGTCTCCATGGTAACCAGGTTATCAGGTTACAATTCTCTGGTATGGGAGCATTGTTCTTTTACGCTCTTTTTTCAGCTGTTGAGGAAGTTAGGTCGGAGCAAGATGTCTGTGCCCAGACCTCCCTCCCAGAGAGAGCCTCTACACAGAGAGGGGATCTTTCCAGCCTCCCGGTTGGCAGTCTGTCACAGCTGGGCTGGTGCAGAGGTTGTATTGATTTCTGCCCCCGCCCCCGCTTGTTGTTTCACTCCTGCACCTCAAAGCCACAACTCCTTTTGGATCGCATGACTTTGTGCCCTGGGACCTGGGGCCTCTCCGGTCCCACGCAAGTCTGTAAAAATGCCTTCCCTGGGGGGGGGGTCTGCGCCTAGCCCACGGGGTGGAGAGAAACGGGAGAGAAAGGCAGCGGCGTAAAAATAGAATCCACGCCCACTGCTTTCACGGCAGCTGCGGTGGCGCCGGCGGCGGGAAAAGAAAAAAAAAATTTTTTTTAAAGTCTCCTTGCCTTGTCCCGGGCTCTGCTGTGTTCCCGTTTCTGTCTAGCCCCGATTCAGGCTGTAATCTGCTGTTATTCCTCACTCACAGTGCACTTTCGTTTTGGGGTATTTGCTTTCAATGGCTAAGCTCTGCGGGCTTCCTCTCCCACACCCCTGTCTCTGGGGACAAGCCTCCAGACCCTCTTATTTGTTTCTACCTTTTTGCCAATGGTTCTTGTCTCCCGTGGTGATCCAGAAGTATGAAATATCACATTTCAGGCTGATTTCATGGGTGTTCACAGTGGTCTTGTAGTGGTTTTTTTTGCTGGAATTCAGCTGTCTTCAGGGAACTCCCCAAAATGTGGTCACCTGGCCTTCCGCCATCTTGACTCTCCGTGGCTATTCTTAACTAAGATATACCATAAGTATAAAATAGATACTCGGTTTTGAAGGCATAGTATGAACAAAATGTAAAATTTCATTAATATTTTTCATATTTGTTACATATTGAAATATTATTTGGGATATGATGGATTAAGTACAAATATTATTAAAATGAATCCCACCTCTTATTCTAGTGTGATTACAGGAACACTTACAATTACATATGTGGCTAACGTTGTGTTTCCCCTGGACAGTGCTTTTATAGGGAGAAGCACCAGGATCCTGAAGGGTTTCTGTCTTTCAGCCTTTGGCAGATGATTCTCTTCCTTCCAGGCCAGTTCTAGCAAGTCTAATAATGCAGATTTCATAATTGGAAGGAAGGCTGCAAGTCATTTGGAAATTAGGTGATGAAAATGCAATAGGATAATAACTCCTGCATAACAATTTGCTTTTCTGAGTCTTTCTTATTCCAAATGGAATAGTCCCTGCTCTGTTCTTTCCTTTAGCTAATTTACATCTTATTTTCTTTCTGTCGGAAGTGTCATTTCTTGTGATTGATGAAACCATCTTGGCTAAGTGCAAAAACAAGACCACCATGTTATTCAAACCAGATTCACTACAAATATCTTCCTCCTCTGGACTGGGAAGAATTCACATAGTTGCTTGAAAACCCTTTTTAAAAATTGTGATGTTTGGTTACTTTCAGAAATTGTGGTCAAGTACAGGAACAACAAATATCATTACCCTTTACAAATATGAAAAAAATTTGAGATGCTATCCAGCAGAACAGTTTTTCTTTAATCCTGGGTCATGTTATATGTGGCCTCTGAACTTGTCATTTTTTGACTCAAGGGTTTTAGGGTTGTCTTGATGATGGGTTTCTATACAATTAATTATACTGACTATGCAATAGATTTAGTTCACCTGAGATGATTCAGGTTTTGGAGATTATTTTAACAGCCTGTAGCCTTCATTTTTATGAGCACTTCCAATCAGTAACAGAAGTGTTAGAACTTTATAATCATTATTACTTGAAAAAAAGACAGATGAGTCAAACAAAAGGAAAGACCCTTTCTCTCTAAGGTGTAGCTGGAACCAATTACATGTTGATACATACTCCCATGATGCCATTTTCCTGCTTTGCTTGAGTTTCTTTTAAAATTATCTTTATTGAACTTATTAAAATATCAGACTTGCTTATTATTTTGCATTACTATTTTAAGCTACATATAGTAGAATTCGCTATTGAATTTTAACACATGCATAGATTTTTGTAACCACCAATGGGATATAGAACAATTCCAGCACTCCCTCAAATTCCCTCCTGCTACCTCTTTGCAGCCGAACACTTGTCCTACTTATGACCCCTGGCGACCACACTGATGGGTTCTCTGTCCCTCTAATTTTTGTCTTTTTTTAAAGATTTAAAAAAATTTATTTATCTGACAGAGAGAAACACAAAGAGAGAGGGAACATAAGCAGAGGGAGTGAGAGAGGGAGAAGTAGGTTTCCCGCCGAGCGGGGAGCCCAATGCGGGGCTTGATCCCAGGACTCCGGAACCACAATCTGTGCCCAAGGCAGTCGCTCAACCAACTGAGCCACCCAGGTGCCCCTAATTTTTGTCTCATTGCAGCTATCAATAGCTTGTTCCTTTTTATTGCTCACTACAACACTATGTTTATCTATTCACAGAATCAGGCATGTTTGGGTTGTTTCCAGATTTTCACCACTACAAATTATGTTGCCATAAATGTTCATGCCCAGGTTTTGTGTGAACGTAAGTTTCATTTGTGTAGGGTGAATACCTAGGAGTTGGACTTCTGGATCATAGATAAGTGTGTGTTTAAATTTATAGAAAATCCCCAAACTGCTTTCCAGAGTGGCTGTGCCATTTAGCATTCTAACCAGCAACATCTGAGAATCTGAACATAGTTGCTTTGCAGGCTCATTGGCCCTAATAATATCAGTATTTTTTTTAATATTAGCTATTCTAATAGGGGTATAATGATATACTATTGTAGTTTTGATTTGCATATCCTTAATGGTTAAGAATGTTGAGCATCTTTTCATGTGTTTATTTGCTATCCATACATCTTCATTGGTAAAAGATCTACTGAAATCTTTTGCCCAGTTTTTAAAATTGGTTTATCTCAGGGGTGCCTGTAGGGCTAGTTTAAGCATCTGCCTTCGGCTCAGGTCATGATCTCTGGGTCCTGATATCGAGCCTTGCATTGCTCTCCCTGCTCTGTAGGATTCTGCTTCTCTTTCTCTCACTCTGCCCCTCCCCACTGTTCATTCTCTCGCTCTCTCTGTCTCTCATATCAATAAATAAAATCTTTAAAAGAATAAAAATAAAATTGGTTTATCTCCAGATTTTTGAGATAAATCTTTTGTCAGATATGTGACTTTCAAAAATTTTTCTCAGTCTGTGGCTTGTCTTTTCATTTACTCTGTCCTTCACAGAGCAATAATTTTAAACTTGGGAGATGTCTACTTTTCCAATTTTTTTTCTGTCCTGTGACTTTGTTATGCTTGCTTACTACTTCTAGGAAATTATTTGTAGATTTTTAAAATTTTATACATAATCAGGTCATATGCAAAAAAATCTCCTCCTTTCCAAACTATGTACCAGTATTTCTTAATCTTATTTCACTACCTAGGATTTCTAATAGGATATTGAACAGGAGTGGGGAGAGAGGACATCCTTGTCTTGTTTCTGATCTTGGGAGAAGTTGTGCATACTGAGGTACAGTCTCAAGTATGATTGTAGCTGTAGATATTTTATAGATGTTCTTTACTAAGTTGACAATGTTCCTCTCTATTTCCTAGTTTTATGAGAGTTTTTATCAGAAATGGGTGCTGGAAGGTTGCCTCGGTGGCTCAGTCGGTTAAGCGTCTGACTCTTGGTTTTGGCTCAGGTCACAATCTCAGGGTTCTGCGGTGGAGCCCCATGTTGGGCTCCCAGGTCGGTGGTGGGAAGTCTGCTTAATATTCTCTCCCCTCTCCCTGTTCTCTCTCTCTCTCTCTCTCTCTCTCTTTCTCTCTCTAAAATAAAGAAATAAATCTTAAAAAATGGGTGCTGGGGATTTACCAAATGCTTTTTCTGCACATATTGATATAATCATGATTTTTTCCTTCTTTAGCCTGCTGATGTGATAGATTATACTGATTGATATTTGAATGTTGAACCAGCCTTGCATACCTGGAATAAATATCATTTGGTCATGATGTATAATTTTTTGTATACATCGCTGGATTTAATGTTAATATTTTGTTGAGGATTATTGCATTTATGTGCATGAGAGATACTTGTTTATATCTTTCCCTTCTTGTAAGGCCTTTATCTGATTGTGGTATTAAGTTAAATCTGGCCTCATAAATCAATTAGGAAGTATTCTCTCTGCTTCTGTTTTCTGAACTATATTGTGGAGAATTGCTATTATTTCTTCCTTAAAGATTTGGGAGAATTCACCCATGAATATATCTGGCCTGATGCATTCTTTTAGAAGATACTAATTGTTGATTTAGTTTTTTAATAGGGTTATTAAGCATACCTATTTCTCCTTTTGTGAGTTTCAGTAGTTTGCATATTTCAAGGACTTCGTCTAAGTTATCAAATACGTGGGCATAGAGTTGTTCATAGTATTCCTTCATTGCCCATGGGACTGGCAATGATGGCCCATCTTTCATTTCTGATATTAGCAATTTATGTCTTCTCTTTTTTTCTTGGTTACCCTGGCTAGAGGATTTTCCAATTTTATTGGTCTTTCCAAAGAACCAGCTTCTGGTTTTGTTGTTTCCTGTATTAATTTTATGTTTTCAATTTCACTGGTTTCTGCTCTAATTTTTATTACTACTTCTTTCCTTCTTGATTTAGACCTAAATTGCTCTTTCTTTAGTTTCCTAATGTGGATTGTTAGGTTATTAATTTTAGATCTCTATTTTCTTAATACATATTTAATGCAACAAATTTCCCTCTCCACACTACTTTTACCCACATACCGTGAATTTGGTAAATTGTATTTTTATTTTTATTTAGTTTCACGTGCAGATCCTGAACATATTTTCTTAGATTTATACCTAAAACTTTCATGGAGGGTGGCTATTGTAAATGGTATCATTAAAATTTTGGTTTCTAATTGTTTATTGTGAATGTATAGAAACATAGGTGTTTGAATGTTGATCTAGTATATGTGGGCTTGCCAAACTCAGTAACTTGAAGTGCTTTTTTTAAAGATTACTTGAGATTTTCTATGTAGACAACCATGTAATCTGGGAATATGGATAGTTTTATCTATTCCTCTCCAATATGTAAAACTTTGATTTCTTTTTCTTGATTCATTGCACTTGCTAGTGCTTTCAGTATGATACTGAGCAAGAGTGATGAGAGTGTGCATCCTTGCCTTGATCCTAGAAATCAGTCTTTCACCATTAAGTATGATGTTAGCTATAGGGTTTTTATAGCTATCTTTTATCAGGTTGAGAAGTTCCCTTATATTTCTTGCCTGCTGAGAGTTTTTGTCATGAATGGATGTTGAATTTTGTCAAATGATTTTTCTGCATTTTTTGTGTAATCATTTTTTAAAAATCTATTAATACAGTGAATTACATTGACTGATTTTCCATTCTTGAACCATTCTTGCATTCCTGGAGCTAAATCCCACTTGGTGTGATGTATTGTTCTTTTACCATATTGCTGGGTTAAATAGCTAAGATTCTATTGAAGATTTTTGTATCTATTTTAAGAGAGATGTGGTCTACAGTTCTCCCTTCTGGTATTCTCTTTATTTGTTTCTTATATCGGAGTAATGGTGGCTCATCAAATGAATTGAGAAGTGTCCCCTTATCTTCTTAAATGCATAGCAGAATTCTACATTGAAATTAACTGGGTTTGGAATTTTCTTTTCTGGAAGAATTTTAGCTATGAAATCAATTTCTTTTATAGATATAAGACTATTCAAGTTATTTATTTTTTCTTATGGTAAGTTTTGGTAGGCTTTGCCTTTCAAGGAACTGGTCTAGTTTATCCAAACTGTCATATTTATGTGCATAGAGTTGTTTTTAGCATTCTTTAATTGTCCTTTAATGTCTATGAGTCAGGAATGATATCTCCTCTTTAATTCCTGATATTTATCATATATGTCTTCTCTCTTTTACTTGATCATCCAGCCAGAAGTTTACCAGCTTTATTGATATTTTCATAGTATCAGCTTTTTGCTTAATTGATATTATCTATTGTTTTACTTTTCTGTTTTACTATTACTATTGTTTTGTCTGTTCTCAATTTTATCAATTTTTTCTCTTCTTTTTATTATATCTTTTCATTTGCTTCCTTTAGGTTATTTGTCTTTTTTTTTTCATTTCTTAATTTGGAAACTTAAGTTACTGATTTGAGACCTCCCTTTTCTTTCAGTGTTTAAACATTTTTTTATTTGAGCATAGTTGACACAAAATGTTACATTAGTTTCAGGTGTACAGCATAGTGATTCAATTTCTTTATATATGATGTAAGACTTCTCTTTTCTAGGGGCACCTGGGTGGTTCAGTTGTTAAGTGTCTGCCTTCAGTTCAGGTCATGATCCTGGAATCCCGGGATCGAGTCCTGCATTGGGCTTCCTGCTCAGTGGGAAGCCTGCTTCTCCCTCTCTCACTCCCCCTGCTTGTGTTCCCTCCCTAGCTGTGTTTCTCTCTGTCAAATACATAAATAAAATCTTAAAAAAAAGACTTCTCTTTTCTAAAAAAAGCATTTAATGCTATAAAATTTTCTCTAAGCACTACTTTGGGTACATCTCACATATTGTAATGTACTTTATTTCTATTTTTATTCAGCATAAAATATTTCCTAATTGTCTTGAGATTTCCTCTTTGAACTATGGGATTATATACTACTGTATTGTTTAATGCCGGGAGCCAGCCCCGGCAACGGTAACGGTTCGGGTTCCCCGAAGGTGGCGCCGGAGTCGGCGATAAAATGAGGAGACCGGACGCGAAGAGTGGCGTGGGGATCTCCTCTCCTGAAAACTGTGTCTTCAGGGTTCTTTATTTAAAGCTTTTAGTTACATCAATCTAGCTTTAGGCAAACAGTTGGTTCTGTCTATCTTGCTCTCTCTGCTTCTCTTTCACTCTCAGTCTCTTGCTTTGCAGGCTCTCAGCCTTTGCCTCAGTCTCTTTCTGTCTATCTCTTGCTCCGCTCTCTCTTGCTTCGGTCTCTCTGCCTTTGCCTCTCTCTGCGCAGGCTCTCTGTCTTTCTTCTGTGTCTGTGTCTCTGTCTCTCAGACTCTCAGTCTCATGGCTTTGTATCTTCGCTCTGCTCTTCTGTCTTTCTCTCTCAGTCTTTCTCTCTCTATATCTCTCTGAGTCTCTGAGTCTCTCTGCAGGCTCTCAGTCTCTTTACTGTCAAGGGTCCCAGTCTTTTATTATTCCCAAGTGAGGAAGTTGGGTGGTGCAGTTAAATCTTTAACTGCTTTTGCACCCGCCCTAGAGACAGGATTAGTATTGTTACTGCAGGGTACAGAGTGATTGCTTAAACTCACAGAAGTTGAGACCATTGAGGCACAGGGATCAAGAAATACAGATAAGGGATACAGAGATATGATTACCGGGAGGAGGATTAAATGGAACTATGTCTTGAATAAGCATGCTAAGGACATAGTGCCCTGACCCACAGGGTAAGTGGCTTTTCGGATTCTAGGCAGGGAAAGCCCCTCTGGGCTTTCATTCACATTCACAGGTACCTCCACCAGAATTTCTGGTGGCTTGGGAATGGAGGGAAGGGCGGATCATGCACCGTCCCCGACAGTTTAACTTCCAAATGTTTAGCGATTGCCCAGATATCCTTCTGTTATCATTTTCTAGTTTAACCATGTTATGGTCAGAGAACATATTCTGAGTAACTTTAAATCTTCTAAGTTTAACAAAGTTTGTTGTATGGCTTAGCATATGGTTTAATTTGGTAAATATTTCCATGAGCACTTGAAAAGAGTATATATTCTCTTGTTGTTGGGTGGATGTCAATTAGATCCAGTTAGTTGATGATGTTGTTTATCCTTTAATAACTGTTGATTTTATGGCTACTCATTCTATTGATCACTTAGAGAGGAATGTTGAAATGCCTAGATATCATTGTGAATTTGTTTCTCTTTTCAGTTCTGCCCATTTTTGCTTCATTTATTTGAAGGTTTGTTGGTTGTTGCATACACATTCAGAGTTTTTATGTCTTCTTGATGAATCATCATATAGTGTTCCTCTTTGTCCCTGATTATTTTCCTTGTTCTGAAGTGTAATTTGTCTAATATCAACATGCCCACACCAGCTTTTTTCCTTCTGATTAGTATTTGCATGTTATATCCTTTTCTATACTTTCATTTTTAACCTACTTGTATCAATCGTGTTTCAAGTAAGCTTCTTATAGACAACATACAGTTGTATCTTTGCAAGGGTGTGTATTGTTTTTATATCCAATCTAAATATTGATGACTTTTAATTGGTTTGTTTAAACAATTTACATTTAATGTAGTTACTGATATTATTGTATTTTGCTGTAGCATTTTGTTATTAGTTTCTGCTTTTCTCTTAAGTGTTTCTTCCCCACCCTCTCCCATGTGTCTCATTCCTGTTTCCCCTTACTTCTTTTCTTTGAGTTATTCAAATACTTTTTAGAATTCCATTTCAATCTCTCTATTGAGTTTTTGACTATATGTCATTCAATTGTTTTTTCAGTGATTGCTGTAGGGAATACCATATATACACCCAACTTTACACACTCTAATTAGCAGTATTATCTTACCCCATGTCACAAAAAATAAATAAAATTTGTGAGTATATAGTAATTTTAGTTTTACCCCTTTATAAAGTTTTCATATGTATTATGTCTATATTGAAAATTTCATCAGATAGCATTATGACTTTTTGCTTATGATGAATATTATATTGTAACACTAAGTTAAAGACAGAAATGATTCATTTTATTTAGGCAGATATTTAACCATTTTTGTTGCTGTTCAGTCATTACTGATATTTTAGGTTTCCTTTAGTCAGTATTTCCTTTCTACTTGAAGAATTTCTTTAAAGCAAGTCTATTAGTGATGAATTCTCTTAGATATTTTTGAGAACATCTTTATTTTCCCTTTATTCCTGAGGGATATTTTCACAGGATATCGTATTCTGGGTTGACAGGCAGGTCTTTTCTTTTAGCACTTTAAAAATATTGTTCCACTCTTTTGGTCTCCATGGTTTCTGATGGAAAAAAATCTGTACTCATTTGGATCTTTGTTCTCTACACGTAATATGTTGTTTTTCTGTAAATGCTTCGCCAATTTTATCTTAATCTTTGATTTCTAGCAGTTCATTTATGATGTGTATAGGCATGGTTTTCTTTCAGTTTATTCTCTTTGGGGTTCACTGAGCCTCTTAGATGTATAAAGTTTGTTTTCCAAAAAACTTGGAGAGTTTCATTATTTCTTCAAACCCTTTTCTCCTCTCCTTTTGAAAAGTTCATGATATGAACATTAGACCTTTTGATATTATTCCATAGGCCTCAGAGGCTCTGTTTTTTTAATCTCAATTTTTCAGATTGCATTATTTCTAGTGATGTATCATCCAATTTATTAATTCTTTCCTCTGTCATCACCATTCCATTAAGCCCTTTCAATTTTTAAATTTCTGTTATTGTAGCTTTCAGTCTTAGGATGCCATTTGGTTCATTGTTATGGATTCTGTTTCTCAAACGAGCACTCATATCTTTGCATTTCTTTCAAAAATTTTCACCCTTACTTCTTATAGCATGATCATAATAGCTGTTCTAAAATCTCATCTGGTAATTACAACATTTGGTTATCTCAAGGTTGGCATCTGTTGATTGCCTCTTCTCTTGACATTTTTTCCAATTTGTCTGAGTCTTTGTATGTTGAGGAATTTTGGATTGTATTTGAGCACTTTAAATACTATAAGACTCTGATTCCTATAAAAATCTTCCAGAGAATGTTATTTTTAAAATTTTATTTCAACAGGCATGCAGTGTAGTTCTAGACCACAAGTCCTAAACCAGCTTCTGTGGGCTACAGTTTTGATGTCACTTCAGTTTTCAGAGCCACTGCAGTACTCTTCCAGCTTTTTCCCCCTCATCTTCGCTGTATTCATTACAGCTGGTTTCACACATATGAGCAATTTGGGACTGAGGTAGTAGTTCATATAGAGATTTAAAAATCCCTATTGATAGCTTCATCATCTCAATAGTTCTCTCTGATTCCCAGGGTGTTGTGTTTTTTTTTTCCCCTAATAGTTTGGCCAGAAAGCCAGAGCTTTAATGTCCCTACATTTTCATGCCCTCCTTGTGACTAGGCCTAATTTAGGGCAAAACAGTGACAGAAGACAATCTATGGGGCTGCCATGACTGCTCCCATTGCCACCACTTTTGCTCAGTGTAGTGCAGGGAAATTTTTTTTAAGATTTTTTAAATTTTATTTATTTGACAGAGAGAGATCACAAGTAGGCAGAGAGGCAGGCAGAGAGAGAGGAGGAAGCAGGCTCCCTGCTGAGCAGAGAGCCTGATGCAGGCCTCCATCCAAGGATCCTGAGCCAAAGGCATTAACCCACTGAGCCACCCAGGCGCCCTGCAGGGAAAATTTTTTAAAAAGGAGGGGGGTGACTTCGACACCACAGGAGCCACCTCTGCTATACCAGTGGAGAAAGGGACTGCATTTTCTTTGCTGGCACTCAGAATAGCTTGCGACCATCTCCATCTTGCTGGGAGAAAGGGACTCTTATTCTGTTGCTCACGTTGTCGAGTCAAGAGAGGTTTGTCCCCCACTCCTGCTTCTCTGGCTAGAGAAACTGACTGGATCTGACTGTATCTCTCCCTATTAGTTGTTTGGGTTTGGGGTTGCCACAGAGATTAAGCCAAGATGTAGAAGATGGGGGCGGGGAAACCCAGGCAACTCACTGCTGGGTTTTCCTGTGAGTGATGAATTCTCTATCTATCCACCTGCTAGTCTTTTGATAGCTTCTTCATGTATTTTGCGCAGTGTTCTTAGTTATAAACTGTTGAGGAGATAGGATAGAAGGCATTTACTCCATTTTTACTGGACCCAAACTCACCTGCTTTGCTTTTATGAGCACATGATACTTATAGTATGAAAAGAAAAATGTTTGGTTGGGGGAGTGGGGTTTTTTTTCTAAAATTTTTTTAAATTTAATTTTATTTTTTTCAGTGTTCCAAGATTCATTGATTATATACTACACCCAGTGCTCCATGCAATAGGTGCCCACCTTAATGAATTCTAATTAGTTAACATAGAGTGCAATATTGTTTCAGGAGTAGAATTCAGTGATTCATCGCTTACATCCAGTGCTTATCCTAACAAGTGCCCTCCTTAATGCCGTTGCCCATTTAGCCCATCCCTCACCCACTTCCCTCTATCAACTCTCAGTTTGTTCTCTATCATTAAGAGTCTCTTATGGTTTCCTTCCCCCTGACTTTTTCCCCCTTTCCCATATGTTCATCTGTTTTGTTGAATTCCACACATGAGTGAGATCATAATGGCATTTGTCTTTCTCTCTTATTTTGTTTAGCATAAAACACTATAACTGCATCCATGTCATTGCAAATAGTAAAGTTTCATTCTTTTTGATGGCTGAGTAATGTTCCTGTGTGTGTGTGTGTGTGTGTGTGTGTGTGTGTGTGTGTGTGTGCCACATCTTCTTTATCCATTCATCAGTTGATGGACATTTGGGCTCTTTCCATAGTTAGGCTATTGTTCATAATGCTACTATAAACATTGGGGTACATGTACCCTTCAAATATGTATTTGTGTATCCTTTGGTTAGATACCCAGTAGTGCAATTTCTGGGTCATAGGGTAGCTCTAGTTTTCACTTTTTGAGGAACCTCCATACTATTTTCCAGAGTGGCTGCACCAGTTACATTCCAACCAATAGTATGTGTGTGTATGTGTGTGGGGGGTGTTTTTTAAATATGGAGATTCTCAGACCCTACCCCTAGACATAATAAATCTGGGAGTGGACTGAGAATCTAGATTTATGGAATATCCTCAGGAGATTCTGATGAAACAGTCAAAAATTATAAACCTACTGTTTCTCATCTGATTTATAGGCATGAAAATTGAGGGCTAGACTGTACTTTGTCCACAGCCCAGTTCATCCCTTATGACCCATGTTTTTCACCCTGTGTTTCATACTTTGTGCTAATAAGGAATACTTTACTACTGCACTGGGGGCTAAGCTCATTAGCGCAACATTGTATGTTTAAACCACAGGGTAATAGAATAAGAAAAATGAGTAAAAATGGCTACTTATGACAGTTGGATCTGATTTCTTATAATTTTTTTCCACCAGCAAAAGTTTCATAGAAAATGAGCAGAGAAAAATAAGCAAGGAAAAAAAAGTTTATAGAAATTCACAAAATTGAAAATTTAGGGAAGATTGCTCAGCTGAGCTATTTGGCTAAGAACCCAAATTGAAGGAGTGGATACAAGTCCTAGACAGACAAGGAGCTAGAAGAGAAATAATCAGGTTTGGGCTGAGACTATAAGAGAAAGAGAAGGAAGAAAGACTGGTAAACCAAGCCTAAATGTAACCTAAGAATTGAGGCCAGAACAGGACTCGCTGGACTACTTGTGGAATTACTTACAAAATAAAGTTAAGCTGTATTGATCTAGTTAAATTTAATGGGACTCTGTACTTGTTTGTTCCCACATAAATGTCATTTTGTACACCTTAGATGGTTGTGCAGATTGTGTACCACACAACTGCACAAGGCACCTACTCACATGTATATCCTCTTTGGATTTATGTGCAATGGTATGTGGTGGGCTTTCTTATATCTCAGAGATATTTTGCTAAGCAGGAAAATGGTAACCTTTTCTAGATGACTGAATGTGTACTGTGCTTGAAAGTCAGTTTGGGGGAGGGGAGGCTAATAGTGGAAAGTAAACTGGAAAGGCCTTAGTGTAAATTCATTTTAAGATGTATTGGGATCCAGGGGAGCCTGGGTGGCTCAGTCTATTAAGCACCTGAGTCTTGATTCCAGTTCGGGTCATGATCTCAGGGTTGTGGAATGGAGCCCCGGAGCTGGGCTCTGTGCTCAGTGCGAAGCCTGCTTGTCCCTCTCCCTCTCTGTTCTTCCTCTTGCTGGTTCTCTCTCTCTCTCTCTCTCTCTCTCTCTCTCTCTCTCTCTCAAATTAATAAATAGAATATTTTTTAAAAAGATGTATTGGAATCCAGAAAGGGTGAGGACTCATAAACTGGAATCATTAAATTCTCTACTGCTATAACCAACTTCCTTCCTTCATTCAACATCTCCTCCATCACTTCCCAGAACAGGTTCCTAAGGGAGAGATTTGGCCAGAGGATAAGGCCCAACAAACATACACTCTTTGTTACTATCATTGCAGGATAATTCCTGGTGAGCCAAATTGAGTGACAGAGAGATCTTTTTTTTTTCCCCCCGTAGGTCTAAATCCCTAAAACCATTTTCTTTTCTTATCCTTCTGTGCTAACCCCCAACTTTCAAGTCTTACCATGGTAGTTGCCCATTCTTATGAAAAGCAGACTCAAAGCAAGAAAGATGGAAGGTATATTGGAAGTTGACCTGCTGTGAAGTGGTATGAGAAATCTTATATAAAGCTTGTTTCTCAAAATGCAATTCTAGGCAAATATTAGGGACATTTTGGGATTTTGCAAAAAAAAATATATATATATATAATTCTTAAAAGGTATCTTTATATGTCATGTTGCTACCTAATACTACAAGGGTATATTCCTGGGGGACTCTATCCTAAAAAAGAATTTTAAAAGACATTTTGATTTTGTCAAAAGAAACGTTTGCAAGTCACTTGGGGGAGCCCAGAAAGTTAATTAATTAATTTATTTATTTTTAAAAGATTTTATTTATTTGGCAGACAGAGAGAGATCACAAGTAGGCAGAGAGGCAGACAGAGAGAGAGGAGAAAGCAGGCCCTCCGCTAAAGCAGAGAGCCGGATGCAGGCCTTGATCCCAGGACCCTGAGATCATAACCTGAGCCGAAGGCAGAGGCTTTAACACACTGAACCACCCAGGCACCCCAAGAAAGTTAATTTACAAATTATAAGATAGTCTGATACTTACTCTTTGACCCAGAAATTCTACTCTTAGGTAATCTACCCAAGAGAAATAAAAATGCACGTTCACACACAAAAAAATGTGTGGAAATGTTCATAGCAGACTTACTATGCCCAAAACTTGAAACAACTCAAATGTTCAACTTTAACAGAGTAGAGAAATAAATTGTGAAATAGTCATATAATGAAATACTAGTCAGAATTTTTAAAAAAGGAACAAACTACTGGTATATGTATCAAGATGGACAGTAGGCTGACCGTAATGTTTGTGAGCAAAAGAGCCAAGACACAAAGAAGTAATAATAGCATATACTGCATGATTCTCTTTATGAACTTCTAGAATAGGCTAAACTAATCTGTAGTGTGAAAAAACGCAAAATAATCATTGTCTTTGGGTTGGGGTGTAAAGTGACTGGGAATGGACATAGGGGAACTTCCTGAGATGATGAACTTGTCCTATATCTAAATAGGGAATGTGGCTTACTTGGGAATACATATTTGTCCAAATTAAGGTTAAGATTCTTGCTTCCCAATGAATACAGATTTTATCCCTATAAAGAACTGTATAGAAATAATAACTGAGTGGGAAATAGAGAGAAGTATACAATAAAACAAGAATGGCCAGATGAGATTTATTATACTAGTCTATCTACTGGACATTTTCCATAATACAAAATTTAAAAAAACTCTTCAGAAGATCTTGAAATCTGCATGATTTTTTTTGTTGGTTTACTTAAAATTTTGATTTTTTTCAATACGAATTCAAGAAAAAAAGAATATTATGAATTCATAAATCCCAAAGTAATTGATGGTCTTAAGCTTATAGCCTTCAGTTTTTATTAGTTACAAGCTTTTATAAAATTGACTTTAAGAACCAAATAAATGAATGCTTGAAAGACTCAGAGGACATTGTCAAAGTTTCCATGAGGAGTTGGAGGGCTGGGGGTGTAATTCTTGCTTTTTTTATTTTTATTTTTTGCAATTCTTGCTCTTAAGGATAGGCAGACTATTTAATATCTATGCTTCACAACTAGGCATAACTATTATGGTGATCACTCAGAGGGAGAGTTAGACAATTATGGTCATCAGCTTGGATCAGGGGACAATGTCTCCAGGTTCACCTCACAGTGTCTGCCCATAGCAGACAATCAAACACTTGTTGACTAAACAGCTACTGAACGAGAGGAACGCTCAGACACTGTGGCTACCATAGGTTTCCGTATAGTCAATCAACTTGATTTTCCTTTGACCTTACAAGAACGTGTTCGCAATTAAACTATAACCTACACCCCCACCCCCATCCATGGCCCTGGGCTGTGGTACTTCAACAGCCATTTGCTGAGCATTGGATAAAATATATGTGTAAACATTTGCCAGCTATGTGAATTATTTAACCACTTGTTAGGTCAGTTTCTTCATCTGTAGAATGGGAATAATACTAGGACTTACTTCATAGGCATCTTGTAAGAATTAAATGAATAGATATGTGTAAGGTACTTAGAAGATTGATTTAAAACATAATACTATGAAAGACATGATGATGGTGATGTTTTACCATGACTAATATCAATGTGTGCCCTTCCTTTTGGCCGGAGAGCTCTTATTGCTTAAATCCTATGTTCCTTTCTAACATCCAGGTTTTTTTTTGTTTTGTTTTGTTTTGTTTTGTTTTTTACTTTTCTTTTGCTAAAGAAAAGAGAAAAAACAACCTTTCAAATCCCACTGTATAGTATAATTTAGTATATGTGAGTTGAAAAAAAAAGGATTTTTTGGTCTAACCTGGTGATAACTAGTGTGTGTCATATTGTATTTGTCAATAAATGCACTTAGGGTCAAATAATCAGCTTATACTTAACATGTAGAAACATAGTGTATTCGTTTCCTGGAGCTGCTGTAACAAATGACCACCAACTTGGTGGCTTAAAACAACAGAAAAGTATTCTTTCACGTTTCTGGGGGCCAGAAGTTCAAAATCAGTTTTATTGCTCTGAAATCGAGGTGCTGGAAGGACCGTGTTTTCTGAAGTCTCTGGGGAAGAATTCATTCCTTGCCTCTTTCAGCTGCTGGTGGCTGCCCGCCTTCTTTGGCTGTGACTTCCTCACTCCATTCTCAGCCCTTTGCTGTTACTTTGTTTCTCCTTTTCCATGTGCGTCAAATTTCCCTCTGGCTCCTTCCTATAAGGATACTTGAGGGTAATTCGGAATAATCTCCCCATCTCAAGATCTATAAAATAATCGCTGCAAAGTCTTTGCCATATAGGGTGACATTCACGGGTTTTGGGGATTTGGATGTGAACCTAGCTTTTGGGACCATTATTTAGCCTACCACACATAGCTAATTTAAATTTAAGATTGACTGTAATATATACATCCCACTTGCCTTTTCCTCATTCCTAGAGCTCAGGACACTAAGATATTTACCATGTAAATATCAACCCAGTGGACATTGTCAGTGAAGAATGAAATTGTCAGTGAAGAATGAAATTCAAGAAAATGATGTTAATAATTCCACAACATGCTTCTGAAACAGATCAGCTCGATCAGTAATAACCCATTTGTAAGTATTGGAAAGTGCATGAGTATCCGGGTACCTCTGGGACTAATTCGGACTTTAAAAAAGACAGCAAAAAACAAAATGAACCAATAGAAAAACTTACCGAGTGTTTAGAAAAAGAAACATTGTTTGTATTGGTTACACACTTTCTCTTTGGTTGAAATTCAAGCACTACAGATATATGTTAAATAAGCATATTTAGCATACCCAGTTTATAAACTGTCTTCTGACAGTTTGCTGCAAACTTCACTGGGAGAAATAAACAATAAAGTCCAGAATTAATGTTCCAAATTGCAATTGCTGGAAGCAGGGAAGGACAGTGAAAAACCTCAAATAGGAATGACATTTAAAAATAAATCCTTGAGTGACTTCCAGGCGGTCTAATATCTATTTTCCCCAAGCACAGAGCATTTGTTGTCTCTCATCTGAAATAGATGATTTTGTCTTGCTGGAGCTTACACATATGTACATTTGTTTATTCTCTGAAGGTGATTCTTCTTCATAAGGTATTGGAAACAGATTCTCTAGGGAAAACATCTGTTCAGCTATAATGCTAGCATCTGCCAAGTTAGGTGGGCTAAGAAAAAAGAACTTTCTCTGGGTGGTTCAGGGACCTCAGATCAAGCTGCATCCTTCTTCCGTTGCTCCTACATGTAGTCTGGCTCTGGCCTTGCCAGGCATAGGACACTTAGTGAGATGACATTCACTCGTTGTGGGGTCAATTCTGGA
>PITA01003150.1:18736-44737 GCA_004023965.1 Spilogale gracilis
GAGAGAGAGAGAGAGAGAGAGAGAGAGAGAGAGAGAGAGAGAGAGAGCCCTGCAGCCAGATTGCCATGGTTCGGGTGGTTGGCTCCGCCCCTATCTGCGTAACTTGCGAAAGTTCCTTAACCTCTCTGAGCCTTGATTTCCTTATCTGTACAATGGAGATAATTATTTCAGAATTGAATGTAAATAGATAAGACGTATAAAAGCACCATATGCCATCTGGAAATACGTGCTCTTAGAACTGTTTAGAATGAATAGTGAAATCATTTCTACTGGCGTAGTGAAACGTAGGTACTAACTAACCCTTTGATAAAAGTCCGCTTGGGAGACAGCTCTGAGCCTCCAAGGGATTTTAACCTATATAGATCCTGACTTTACCTCAACTCTCTTAACTCCAACAGAATCCATGGGCTTCCTTCACTTTTAGCCTGCGTTTCCTGCCATGAGGATTGGAAGCAACTTGAGTCCTTTCTGGAATTTGCAGAGGATTTGTAACACCTGAGCTGATGGAGCTTCAGCTCCTACTCCATTTGCATTCCACAAATGTTTTCTGAAGTGTTTCTGGAAGGCAAGGCATTTTGGTGCTCAGTAGGATTTGGGTGCTGGCAAAAGCAGTTTTTGGTTCTAAAAATCTGTTTCCTGCCCCATTTCTCTTGATCAATCCTCATCTGATCCTGTATTTTGCCTTTAACTCTGTGCTTGCGGCTTCTTTTGCTCTTTCTTCTCCGTTGTTTCTAGATCCCCATTGTTGTTATTCCTAGAGGCCGTAAGGAGGAGCTAGTTAGAAACTTAAAAAGTCGAAATGAGATTTCTATTGGAGAGTCAAAGTCTGCAGGACCTCTGCAATAGATCAGAAGGGAGAATTTGTTGCTTAAAGAGACAGCATGACTTTTTGGACCAGCAAGACTGGATCACAACCAGACCTGCTCTGTTAATATTTCTGAAAAACAAAACATCCTTGGTAGTAGTAGGAAAGAGAGTCCCACACCATCACGATCCATCTGAATATAGTCCATGGATAGGGGATCTGGGCCAAGTAGATGGGCAGATAGAGGATCCTTGGCAAGACTCTCCCTGTGCTGGGAGAGAAGCCTTAAGCTGCTTCAGTTGAAGAATATTTCTCTGGCTCACCTAAATCCTCTGGGTCTCAATCCATAGTCCTCAAGATCCCTGGTCTCCCACTTCTAGAGGGAATGTTCTAATGGGCCACTGTGAGTTTTCCGTGACTTTTGACATTTGTATTTCTCATGGTAAATGGATGAAGCAGCATTTTGTTGGGTCTACCATTTTGGTTCCATGAGCGTGATGAGTATGAGAATGCATCTCAGACTGGGAGCAATGTCCACACAAATCTGCTGCCTGAGACCCAGGCTTTGTTCAATGACACTATTGTGCAGCGCTTATTACCTTTGACCAAAAAATAACCCGTTGCCTGGGTTGACACATCACTTTCCTAACTTCTTATTTTCCTGCATCTTGGTTCTTTCCCTTCTAGTTGATCCTGTACCTGACCACAAAGGCTTCTCCCCGCCAGATTGCATTTTATCACCACCTCAGGAAAGTGTAACGGCTACCTGTTGCTTTCTGAAAGAGCTTAAGGTGTCATGAAACAGATTCCCACCAAAGAATGGTTTGTCCATCCTGGATGCCAGCCTACCAGAAATGTGACCACCAGAGGGGTGTCTAGGTGGCTCATTCGGTTAAGCGTTTGACTGTTGGTTTCTGCTCACACCATGATCTCAGGATCCTGAGATCCAGCCCCGCATTGGGCTCCATGCTCAGCATGGAGTCTGCTTGAGATTCTTTACTCCTCCTTCTCCCTCCCCCTCATCTCCTCCACCTACTCACGTGTGATCCCTTGCTCTCTCTCAAATGAATAAATGAATGAGTAAATGAATAAATAAATAAAAAAGAAAAGAAATGTGACCACCACAGCTTCATTCCTTTTAGTTTAAGGCCCAGAATTTTGGAACGTTGTTTCTATTGGTTTCTCAACTCCATTTTTTTTAAATAAGAGGACAGATATTATTCTTATTTTTTGTTTCTTTGTCTGTAAATGTGTTTTTCTCCTGCGGCTACTTTAAAAATGTTCTCTTTATTTTTGCTTTTCAGCATTTAGACTCTGGTGTGCCTATGTCCTTGCTTCCTTTATATTTACACTGCATTGTGGGATCATAGCTTCCTGGATATGTGGGTTATTGATTTTTATTAAATGTGGAAAATTTTGGTCAATATTTCTTCAAATAATTTTTATGCACCATTATCTCTCTTCCCTCCATCTGAGAGTCCAATTCCATTTATGTTAGACTGCTTGATACCATCCCACATCATGTCACTGTGATTCATTTCATTCTTTTTTCAAATTTTGTCCAGTCTCTGCTTCGATTTGAATGATTTTTTTTGTTCTGTCCTAAGTTCTTTGATACTTTCTTCTGTTTGACCCAATCTACTATCATACCCATTAGGTGCAATTTTTATTTGTTTTATATGTTTTATTGTTTTAGTTCTAGAATTGTCTTCTTAAATTTTATTTATTTATTTATTTATTTATTTATTTATTTATTTATTTATTTGAGAGAGAGAGAGTGTACCAGCTTGGGGGAGAGGCAGCAGGAGAGGGAGAAGTGGGCTCCCTGCTGAGCAGGGGTCAGAGTTCTAAAATTGTTATTTGGATTTTTTTTCACTGTTTAAGAATCTCTCCTGAAATCTCCTATTTCTCTACTATTTATTCATTTTTTTCTGTAAATTATTTAACAAATTTATCATAGTAATTTAAAAATCCTCATCTGTTCACATGAATGGATAAAGAAAATGTGGTATTATATACAATGGACTATTACTCAGCCATCAGAAAGGATGAATACCTACCACTTACACTGACCTGGATGGGACTGGAGGGGATTATGCTGAGTGAAATAAGTCAATCAGAGAAGTACAATTATCATATGGTTTCACTCATATGTAGAATATAAGAAACAGTGCAGAGGATCAAAGGGGAAGGGAGAGAAAAGTGAATGGGAAGTCATCAGAGAGGGAGAAAAACCGTGAGAGACTCTTAACTATAGGAAACAAACTGAGGGTTACTGGAGGGGAGGTGGGTGGAGGGTTGGGGTAAATGGGTGATGGGTATCAAAGAGGGCATCTGATGTGATGAACATTGGGTGTTATATGCAACTGATGAATTATTGAACACTACATCTAAAGCCAACGATGTACTCTACGTTAGCTAATTGAATTTAAATTAAAAAAAAAAAAAACCTTGTCTCCTAATTACAACTTCTGGATCATCTATGGGTCTGTTTATATTGACTTATATCCTTCCAAATATTCCTGTTGGGGTTTTTTTTCCCTCACATATCCAGTTTATAATTTTTAATTGTACACTGCATAACACATTATAGAGATTCTGGATTCTCTTATGTTCCTCTAAAGAGTGTTGAGGTTTGTTTTGATAGATTTTGATTTGATGGATTTTGGGGGAGGCTTGGTTGTATGTTTCTTTAAGGCAGCTCTATCTTAGTTTTGTCTTTTGTATTTGGATAAAGCCCTTAATCTTGGCATGTGGTATGTATTAGTATGTATTACAAAGATGCGACATGGACGGAATTACAGTGGGAAGTCTGAAATATTTACCAAGCCCTTCTAACCTGAAACTACCCAAACTCCATACTCTTTCTCCTCTCCAGTGGACAGTAGTTAAAACTGCTATTCAGTTTTCAACTTCCCAGCTACTGTTTCTCTCCTACGCTCCTTGGAGTCTTACCCCACGTGTTACAATTCAGAAGTCAGTGACAGATTCGAGGAAGGTTTGCCTGCACATTTTTGTGACTTCCCTCTGTAAGGCTCTCTCTTTTCTAAGATTTTCCCCTCCTCAATCCCCCATTGTCCTGCCAGGTCTAAATTCTGTCCTCTAAATCTTCAGGTCAATAAAACTTAAGATTTCCACTGTGGCCATATCCAGCAGATTTGTGAGGCCTGAGGAATACCCTTAAAAACGACAGAGAAAAAGACATATAAATGTGACTCTCAGCTAGTGTGATTCCTGCTTCAGAGGCCAGTTTCCTCCAGTTTCCTCCTGCTTTTGGTCACTGGCCAGTGCCTCCAAATGGCCATTTTTTATGTTGTTCAGAGTTTATAGTTGCCATGAATGGAAGGGTTCGTCTACTATCAGCTCCCCCGCCATTAGTAGAAGTCCTAAGCTCCCTCTTTGACATTGTGAACTATCCCTATGGTGGTTAATGCATGAAACTCTTATTGCCTATGAGTACGTTTTCTAGGACGGAAGCTGGGGTTCTCTTTGATTGCTTGAGCATGGTCACTGGTCCCCACTGGCCAGCTATTCCCTGCCTGTCTCATCTGCCCACCTACAGAAGCTATTTTGGCACAGCAGGAGCTTGTGGGAGTGATGTTTTTAAAGCGATGTGAATTATTGTAGTAACTGACCAACCACTATGAGGTTAACTGGGTGAGTATCAAAAATATACAATGCGCTCATGGAGCTCTTTGGGAGGCCAGTATAACAATTTGGAGCAAATGCTTTGGTGTCTGGTATCCTAGGGTTGATTTCAAGCAACTCGCTTAACTCTGGTGAGTCTCCATTCTCTCATGGTTAGATAGGGATATTTTCACAGGGTCATTGTGAGAATTAAACTGATAGATTAATATAGATAGAGATAAGATACATATATAGATGCATATATTGATATATATAATTATCACATATTATAATATATAATTAGTATATATTAATTAATACAATTAATAGGTTATAATACAGATCTAAACATATGCACACAGAAATAGTGTCTGGCCTAAAATAAGTGTTCATTAAGTCCCCACTAAAAATTTGAAAAATCAAGAAATCACCTTTTCTACCACCATGCTGTTAGAGATTATGGAAGTAACAGATTCAGGGTGAATTTTTCCTGGCTCTCTGTTTCTCCAAATGTGATCAGAAAACTCCCTGTACCAGAATTATCTGAGGTTGATTGTTAATAAAGCAGATTTCCTGGTTCCCACCTCAAAACCAAAACTGGCATGGGTGAGATCCAAGAATATGGATTTCTAATCAGCTCCCTAAGTAATTCCTATGCTCACAAAGTTATAAACTACAGAATACTTCAGAGACAAAGAGACGTTTCTTGTGGGGGAAAGGAAAGTCTGTAAGACTTTGGACCTCACCTTCCAGAGGTCTAGATTTTATTGCCATTTCGGCATTGATGTCTGTAAGCTTATTATCTTAGATTGAGACTGAAAAGTTTTAGTCATCCTTAAGTGTCTGGCTGGAGGGTGATTGCAGAATGATTAAGCCAAAAGAGGTTATAATTCATCCTTCAAATTCACAATTAAAGGCAATCTGGTGTATAGCTTCTCACCTGTGAAGTATTCCACAGCTCTTAAATCATTTTTTACTAAGTGGAAATCCCAGCTTCTTAAAAGAACATATTGTTTCAAATCTTTCATTTCTCTTGCTTTCAACAAACATGTTAAAATACAATTAAGTGTTGGATTGCAATTTTCATTTTCTTTTTATTGTGGAATCGTGGTGGGGTTTTGTAACCTACTTAATATTGCATCTGGACTTAGGGTAATTATAAGGATCTTGGATACAGTGCAATCATGGTTTTTAAAATCTGAGGGTCTTTTTTTTAAAAAAGGAAACAAAAGCTCCTAGTTTTGTAAACAAAGGAGACTCAGTGTCACCAAAATCAGAGGGAAGAGAGACAAGGGTAAGGACTCACAAGGATGAGTCATAGGTATCTAGTATATTGCTTAGCACTCAATAGCTACTCCCTAGAGATTAATCACATGAGTGAATGAATGAATGCACCCGAAGTGCTTATATTTGGAAGTGATGGAATCCCACTTTTGAGTAGGTGAATGGGTACATCCTGTCTTATGAGCCTCCTTCCTTCACAGTTTCTCCACTTTCTCAACCAATTTTGCTGGGATGGAAAGACAAGTGCCAATTGTAAAAGTTGCAATGTGTCCCCTACCTGTGGCTCCCTCCAAGGGCAGGCTTTTCCCTATCCCATCCCTTACCCCACAACTCCCTTTTCAGAATTGTCTGTGATTTTTTTTGTCCAGCTTACATCTGTATTACCTCCCAGAGTGCTACTCAATGCCCAGTCCTTCCCTACTGGGCCAGGGGGGAAGGTTCCTCCAAAGGACCCTTTCTGAAAATCTTCCCAGATGAGTGATGAGCAGCATCTATAACCAGGGAACAAACCCCTTAATCTGCAAAGAGTAAATCTGACACCGGGCAAAAATCAACAGACACCTGCTCCTGAACAACAGTGGGGGTGATGTGGACTTGCTTAGTAGCTGTTTAACTTGCAGAGGGGATTGTTTTAATTTTGCAGGCTGCGGCATACCTGGAGAAACCTACTCTAATATGCAAGGCACGGGACCCAATTAGTGTTTCACCCACTGCGTGCAGCTTGACAGTCCTCCCGACTTGTTGCAATCATAAGTGTGAAACTCTGGGGGTTTCAGTTAAATTATTTTGTGACATGCCACCTAATTTTTTCATTCCACAATCTTACCTTCTGTAGCAAGACTGTGAGGGCACCACCTTATGCAGTAATTATCTGTACATACCTACATAAAAAGTAAGCCATGTTTTGTTTACAAAAATTTATTGTAAGTGGAAGGGACATCCTATCTCTTTTTATTGTGGTTGCAGTTTTTTAAAGATCAATTGACATCTGAGAAATAACCAATAAACTCACAGTTCCACAGAGGCAAATATTCACATTGTGAAAAGTGTGTAGAGGGAGGGGCAACAATGATGGCACTTGACACAGCCTGCTACAAACTGACATCAGATCTGTGGGGAATGATCTGGATTTGTGGACCAGGCACAGAACAGGCTCAAGGGGATTGTTAAAGATTCCTAGATTGCAGCAGCCACTGTCGAGGTCCTGTTCATATCCCCTCACTTATACCACCTGTAATAGGTTGAATCATGGCCTCCCAAAGGATATGTGCATGTCCCAACCTCCAGAATGCGCAAGTGTGATCTTGTTTGGAACAAAAAAAAGGGGGGACTCTGAAGATGTAATTAAGTGAAGGATCTTAGGATGAGATCATCTTGGCTTGAGGGTGGGCCCTAAATCCAAAGACAAGTATCCTTGAAAGAGAAGAATTAAAAAGACACGGAGACATGGAAGAGGTGATGTGAAGACAGAAGAAGAAACTGGGGTGATGTAGCCACAAGCCAGAGGACACGTGGAGCCTCCAGAAGTTGGAAGAGGCAAGGAAGGGTCCTCCTCGAAGCCTTCCACAGAATTATGGCCCCCACTGACACCTTTATTTCAGACTGCTGGTCTCCAGAACCGTAAAGGAACCCATTTCTCTCATGGTCATTTGTTATGGCTGCTCTAGAAGACTGATACACCACTTTAGTATGCGCTGGTGGGCCAGACTTCCACCTGCCAGAACCTCTCTCTCTTTACCCAAAGCCTTCTTCTGCTGCCAAGATCTAGTCTGCCCACTTGTTGAGCAGTCTAGGCCAGTTGTGTTGGGGAATGAATGCCCCTGACTCAGCAGCTCTCCTAGAAGGACTGATAGGTGTTGGTGTATGATGTTAACTTGGCTAGTGCAACCCTAAGGCATGCAACCTCTCCTGGCTCCTAGAATTCGGTTCCAGCTACACACAGTGGTAATGAGTGTGACAAGCTCCGTACTGATTTCCCTCCTTTCCCCAGCTTCAGTTGTCCACTCCAATACTAGTTTTCACTGGTATCATCTCCTAAGTAAACTATTTATTTGTATTTATTTATTTATCTACTTACTTACTTATTATTTTTTAAATAATTTATTTTATTTTTTTCAGTGTTCCAAGATTCATTGTTTATGCACCACACCCAGTGCTCCATGCAATAAACTACTTCTACTTAAATTTTGTCTTGGGTCTGCTTCTGGGGTGGGGGGAGGAGCCCAAACCCCATGAATGTAAAGGAAATAACACATTGTCCTAGTAGCTTAGAGAACGTAGCATCTCAGTGGTGTGAATTCTTGGACATTTTCCTGGACTGTTGTATGGAAGTTGTCTGATTCTAAACTTATTTGTACCAACAGAAACCTGCTCTCATTAAAAATGATTGCTCAAGATATCTTTCTATCCACAACCTCCTTTTAATAAGGATTTGTGGTAGAATTTGAATTGTGATATTTACTATATCATGCCCTGTTCCTTAGTTCTCTCCACTACAAAAAATATTCTGGCTCCCTGGCACATATTTGGTGCTCAGTAAATATTTGTTGAATGAATGGTTTACTTAAAATATACATATTTAGATATAATATCTCAGAAATCCTACCATATGCATTATAAAATTTATTTTAGGACATACTATGGAAATGAGTAAAACATTTGTTTTCTTTCGAGGGAAAATCTCTGATTAATACTGTCGTCTAGACCACTGTTCAATGTAAAATTTAGTTTAATCTAGTTAAGAGTCATAAGTAGTTTATCATATTTCACCTTGCAACTGTTCATCAGCCTATATTTCATGTGGATAAATGATTACTAATGTCCCTACCCTCAAGGTTGGAGTCAATGTTAGTGAATGGCAAGTGGCCACTTTTATTCTATGCAAATCAGCTTTTCCCTGTCAACAATCAGCTGCTCTTCTTCAGAGTTTACAGAATTCCTTATCCTCAATTGTCCAAATCTAAATTAGTTACTCCTTTCATACACTGCTTTTTGTGAAAATTGAAAAAAATCATGGCGATCATAAGCAAAATACCATAATTAATAATAATTTTAAGAATTAAAAATTAATTTCCCAGATATTCTATTGCGACTTACACATTATTTGTTTTTATTTGGCTTGGCTTCCTTTGCTTTTGCTTAAAAAAAAAAAAACGACCCAAAAGTTCCCAAGTAGAGAAAAAGGTGACTATTTTCTCATAATAGTTTTCACTGAGTGCAAAGCCTATCTTCGTATTTAAAAATGCTTTCTTGTTTGTTGTTTGTCTGAAATGCTTAAGAGAATCTTCTCCAAATATTTGGTAAAAGTTTTTTGAGCCGCTAACTTCATTGCTTTTGATTTTATCTCTTCTCAAAATACCGAGGAAACAGACTGCTGGTCAAGTAAACAAGTTTATAAACAAAAAGGTCATAAGTGCTACAGGATCTTTATTTTATTTTCAAAATTTTATTGAAATTCTAGTTACTCATCATACAGTGTAATACTGGTTTCAGGAGTGGAATTTGGTAATTCATCACTTACATATAAGGATTTTAAAAAGAAAAACTTTTTGGTTTAGTCAGACCCTGATCCAGCCAAAGTGTTTTACTTTCAAAATTGGAAATAACTGCTCAGTCCACTCACTCACTACCAAAAGAAAGTGTTATATTTGAATTTCCCTCCTTCTGAAAGCAGTAGCTTCCCTGTAAAATCTTTTTTTTTTAAAGATTTTATTTATTTGACAGAGAGAAACACAGCCAGAGAGGGAACACAAGCAGGGGGAGTGAGAGAGGGAGAAGCAGGCTCCCCGTCGAGCAGGGAGCCCGATGTGGGACTCGATCCCGGGTCTCCGGGATCATGACCTGAGCTGAAGGCAGTTGCATAACCAACTGAGCCACCCAGGCGTCCCATTCCCTGTAAATTCTTATTACTCGTTTCTTAACGAAATACTTTGCAAGTCTTTATTGGAGGCTTCGTATATCTTCAGAATGAAGCAGATAATTCTTCTTGCTTCCATTTATTAATTTATTATCAAAACACTATTCACTGGTAAAATGTGAGGACATTTTATATTAATATAACCAGACAGTATATTACTTTAATCTTTAATAAAAATTTACAAAGTGGGACAAAAATGTGATAATGTTTCAGTAACCCCAACTTATTGTCTGTGCTCACAGTGAACTGGATGCTATTATCCCTGTTTTTCGTTGTAGGAAACAAAGTCATTTTTATCAAAAGGAGGCCATGTGCTGACATGGGGATTTATGTGTGATTTTCAACACAGATGGAAAGTGCAAAGTCTGGGGACAAATATCCCATAAGAAAGAAATTAAACTGAGCTATTTTGCATGGAAGTGCAAAATCCAGGCATTAAGAAACAGATTGATCCAAGGATAAAAACCTACATTGAGATTCCATCATTGTGTCAGTCTTTGATGGAGGGGGAAAAAATTCTCATCATCTAGATTTTATCATAAATGCTGGTGCAAATAAGTTTTCAGGTGAAGTGGTGGATTGAATTTAAAGCAGTGCAAAGTACTTTATTAACAACTTTTAAATATGTTAATACCTTATGAGGCACTCTGTCCAGACATCCCACAAGTTAAAAGGGAGGTCTCAGAATTTCTGCAGAAGTGACTACTTCATGTGATTTCCTTTTTTAATTTCTGGGCTAATCTGCCATCGGGGTGCTTCTTGGCTATGATTTCTCCTTTGGTTTTGGATGGCTTCATTTCAGATTTGCGATGTCATTTCGGGAGTAGGGATATAACATTTCTTCCTAGTTGTCCTTTGCAAAAGTGACGACTTAGCATCAGTGATAATCTCATAATTTGTAGATTTGCATGAGATGGTGTCCTTACACAGATCTGCCTCATCGAGTTGCTTATGTTCGGTCAGTAGGATCCCGAGTGCTGGCATTTCCCGAGAGGGCACTGGGTGCTGCTGGTGTGTGTGTGTGTGTGTGTGTGTGTGTGTGTGTGTGTGTGTGTGTGTGTGTGAATGGCAATGTCTGGTGTGGCAGGGTGGTAAGTAAAAGCCAGTTCAGAAAGCTCAAGGATTCTCCGGCCTCGACTATATATTTTAGGATATAAAAGTCTTATCTAGCCACTGAGTGCGGCAGTTGAGATCTCAGGAATATATACTAATCTTCACACTGGGTCAGCTGACCAGAGCTAAAGGCTCATCTGCCCTCTCCCCTAGCCAAAATGTAAGGTCAAGGATCTTGGGCACCATCCCAGGGTCACCAGCACAAGGGAGATCAGTTACAAATCCCTGCTAGCCATGAACCCTGGCCCGTGATAGTTTCATTTCAACACTTATGCAAAGAAATATACAAAGAGAGAAAGTCCAAGCGCCTTGCACAGAAGGAGACAGGACCACCTTCCTGTGTGAGGGGTGGATGCCACAGGGAACTGAACGAACTGGTCACCATTTTCCACCAGGCTGGTTTGTTGCTTCACACGTGGCTGAATGGGATATTTTCAGGGATTCTGTCACTGTTTGTCACTCCTCAGGATGTTTGTCAAGAAGGAAAACACTGCACTGGAGAGTTAGACACTCTTGTACACGGAGGAGGCTTTAGCAAATTACCACGAAAGCCATTCGTCCTTGTCAACAGTTTGTAGAAAGAATGGCGAAATGGAGGCAGCACTGTTCGATTGTCACCAGCTTTGCTTCTCAGCTGTCTACTGGTTCTGAGGCTCACAAACATTATAGCGGAATTACGGACGCACTTCACACGCTTTGAGTGGCTGCCTGCCCGGCAAAGTGTTGGTTACAATTAAAAAAAAAAAAAAAGGCCAAGCCCAATGGAGGTTATTCACAGGGTTTCTGCAGTCAAGCAAATCCGTTTATGAAGAGTGATTGGTTTTGAAGGTTATGTGAGACACTGTCATTCAAGACATCTCCTGACACAAACTAAATGATAGCTTAACAATTCAAACACACATGAATCTTTCCCTCCCTACAGATTTCAGCTCTGTGGTACTAAAGACATCAATGCTTGTTTGGTGAGAGAGAGTCTGTCTACGGTACTAATGATTTATGGAAACTATAACGCCCCAAGGCTGGCCACCGTCTTCTGTGCTTCTTGGGGAGCTGGGCCCCCCACGTGGAATTATAAAGAGCAGAAATTATATCCATTTGTCGGACTGTGCTCACTGCAGCTCTCCATGACAAGGCTCCAAATTACATTTATCCCTCGGATCAGCTGAGATGAACTCCTTTTACCTTATCAAAGCCTACTTCCACTGTCAGTGTCTAATTTTCAAAAAAGTTAAAAACACGACTCATGGGGCACCTGGGTGGCTCAGTTAGGTTAAGCGACTGCCTTCGGCTCAGGTCATGATCCCAGAGACCTGGGATCGAGTCCCACATCGGGCTCCCTATTCAGCGGGAAGCCTGCTTCTCCCTTTCTCCCTCCCCCTGCTTGTGTCCCCTCTCTGGCTGTGTTTCTCTCTGTCAAATAAATAAAATCTTAAAAAAAAAACACGACTCATATGCATATAGCATGAACATATATTGAAGATTTATTAACCCACTAATGAGAGAACTGGGAACATGGTAAAAGCTGGCTGAAAGACCCTTAAAAGGGATAAGAAAATAAATTGCTATCAGGTTTAAAACTGGTTTATATCCTCCAGAGCAATGAAAAACCATAACTTTTGGGATTTCCTTTTCAACTGGATAGACATTATTTGCATCATTCCTGGAAAAGATTTAACATGGAACGTCACAGGATGTGAGCCAGTAATTAAGAATAAAGAGCAAAGTCAAACAAAGGTGCATTCCTCTGGAGAAACAAACAAATCTTGGGAAGCTTGTTCCAATATGGCATCGAAAGGATTTTGTTACCAAGATTTAGATTTTTTTAATGCCTTGTGTTATATTGATAAGATGAATCTACATTTCACTTTCTCCTGCCCTCCTTCCCAGCCTTGCCCCAGTGTGAGGTAAGGCCTTCTGGTACTGCAAAAATATCCATTTTCGGGGCGCCTGGGTGGCTCAGTTGGTTAAGCGACTGCCTTCAGCTCAGGTCATGATCCCAGAGTCTTGGGATCGAGCCCCACATCGGGTTGCCTGCTCGGCGGGAAGCCTGCTTCTCTCTCTCTCATTCTCTCTGCTTGTGTTCCCTCTCTAGCTGTGTTTCTCTATGTCAAATAAATAAATAAAAATCTTAAAAAATATATCATTTTCCTCGGCCAATAGGAATTTCGGAGACTCACCGGAAAGAGAAGAGATCATCTTTTTGATCAACGATACATCTACTCTGCTGAGGGTCTTGGCCACTACTTCTGCCTCCCTGGCTGTCACAGTATCGATTGTTGCTGCTCAGTTAATGATGGGCACCTGTGGCCTCTTACAGGTACCCGGGAACCTTTGGTCGAGCTGCTAAGTGCAGGGTGGTTTCTGCTGGGGAGAATCTGCACTGTGCTGATAGATGTTTAACAACTGGCTCCCAGAACAATTTCATGGTATAAATACAGCCACCATAGCCAATTTCAAGCTGTCAACATGATGCCAACCAGCTAAGTCTGCACAATCCAGCTCTAGAGGCAAGAGGGGGGCCACTCACCATCGTTATAAAAACCGCTCAAGAATCCCACAGCTGTGCTCCTGCAGCCATTCCCGGAGTTTTTGGAAAGCAACCCTCTGCCTTTTATTTATTTATTTATTTATTTATTTATTTATTTATTTATTTATTTGTTTGTTTATTTATTTATTTGTTTGTTTGTTTGTTTATTTGTCAGAGAGAGAGAAAGCAACAGCAAGAGAGGGAATACAAGCAGGGGGAGTGGGAAAGAGAGAAGCGGGCTTCCTGCTGAGCAGGGAGCCTAATGTGGGGCTCGATTCCAGGACCCCAGGATCATGACCTGAACTGAAGGCAGATGCTTAACCGACTGAGCCACCCAGGCACCTGGTTCCAACTCTGGGCCTTTTTCCTTACAGCTTTCCATGTTTCTCTTGATGACACAGCAGGAAAGCCTCAGTCACTAGAGGGAAGAGTCAGTTTCCATGAGATGCAGAGCGATCCCATGGCCAGCTTTGCCCAACCTGGCCAGCACTGGACTCACTGCTGGTCTTGAGGATGGAAGGCTACAAGAAAAAAACCAAAACTGCTTGGATCTGTTTTACTCAACTCCTGGAAAACATTCAGCCTCAGGATCACTACCATGAGATTGATGAGAAATTAGAACTTGTTTGCAACTGTTCTAAGCTGTAGGAATTTAAATGTGTCCAAAGCCAAATATAAATGTACTCAGTGTTCTCTCTTAAGTCGAAGTAACCTGCTCCAACATTTATGCCCTGCTGTTATATCTCATATTCAAGCTTTTGCCTGTTCTGAAAGACAAAATCACCCATAGAGTTTTGCTCCATTGTTGTGGCTGAAATTGACTAGCGGAAGGGGTGCCTGTCAAGCTCATCTCCCTTGAGGAACAGCTCATTCGAGATCTTGTTTCACCACCTCACCTGGAACACTTTATTTTCTTGGAAGTTCTCCTGAACCTTTGTGTACTTGTTGAGTCCTCTGATCAGAGCTGCACATAATGTCCCAGCTAGGGGCATACTGCATTTGGTACAAAGATAGGAATAATTTCTCATTTAGTTAATATACTCCTCCAGAGGTGCTCCTGCATTTTTCTGGTTTCTCTTGTTTGCAGAGGCACTGCTAGATTGGCGTCCTCAGGAATTCAACCGGATATCTGCAGGTTTCAAGAAATTTCCATGTGTTACACCCCTCACATGGACAGGGACATAACCTTGGCTCCTACTAGCCACCGATTCAGGGCCTCTGTCCAAAATAATGATGCTCCTTCCTCTAAATGAAAGTAACTCCATGCCGAGATCCAAGACCTGTTGAACAGAATGTGAGCTGAATTTCAGCGTTCATTCCTAGAGTGCCTGACGGTATTCACTTTCCTACCCAGACCAGTGCTGCACAGCTATCCTTGTCCACTGCCCCTTGAATCAGACCTCTAGCCTCTACGAGCGTCCCTTCAAAACAGAACCTTTTTTTTAGATCCCTGTCTGAAAGAGAAATGCTATAAAGGCAGGTCACTTCTTATTTTTATTTTATTTTTATTTTTAAAAAGATTTTATTTATTTATTTGTCAGAGAGAGAGAGAGAGAACACAAGCAGGGGAACGGCAGGCAGAGGAGAAGCAGACTGCCTGCTGAGCAAGGAGCCTAATGCGGGATTTAATCCTAGGACCTAGGGATCATGACCTGAGCTGAAGGCAGACTCTCGACCAATGGCACCCCAAGGCAGGGACCTGAGACATGAAGCAGGCTAAGCATTAGCCCCAGGAGGTGGGGATGCCTACTTCCTGCCCCCAGACCAGACCTCTGTACCTGAGAAGTGGTCCTCAATCTTTTTAAAATTTTTGCATACCTCCTAAAATAAAAACAACTTCTCTAAAAGCGATGTTGCCCCTAGGACATTTTGAAGTTGACATGAAAAATTTTGTATCTTAAACCTGAATACTGCAAAGGATGTCATTTGTGGTATATTATAAGTCATTGACATTTAAAAAGAAAACTCTGACATTCCTCTTTTGAACGTGTCTTAGTTTGTTCGGGCAGCTCTTACGAAATACCAGAGGCTGAGTGGCTTATACACAACAGAAATTTATTTCTCATGGTTTTGGAGGCTGACAAGTCCAAGACCAAGGTAGCTGGTAAGAGCCCACTTCCTGGTTCACAGAGGACCGCCTTTTTGTTATATCCTTACATGACAGAAGCCAGGAGGGAGCTCTCTGGGGTTTCTTTCATTAGGCCACTGTTCTCCTTCATGAGCACTCTGCCCTGTGAGCTAATCACCTCCCAAAGGCTCCATCTCCAAAAACCATCACGATGGGGACTAGGTTTCAACGGGGGGCTGGGTACGGGTGGGTAGGGCTGGGAGAACATTCAGTCTACAGCAGAATTATCCAACAGAAACTAAATATCACAGTGATTTGATACCCACCATCCCCCTTTAGAAAAATACACAAACGAGCTCTTCTTCAACCGACAGAAATTTGACCTCTTTCCTTTATCTCAAATGAGCTCCTGATTCCATTCTGCTTCACTTGCAGGATTTTATTCTAATGTAATATATTTTTGTATTTGAAAAGATTTTATTAACCACCGTATTATACTCTGTACAATAAAAATATATAAATTAACATTATTATTATTTTTATTTCCTATGATTACAAGGCTTTCAGTGTTTAAAAATGTCTTCTGGATTGAGTCGTTGCTATAAAAATTAGTTGTTCTTAATTGATTAAAATAATATGAACATACTACAAACTTTGATAATCATTAAACATAAAATATAAAATTTTATTGAAAATACATTTCCTAATACAGCAAATGGAGATCTGCAAAACAATATTTCATGTATTTATGGATGAATACTTTTTATTGCTAGGATGAAATAGGACTTAGCCAGAGTTTATTCTTATTTTTAAAAAATAATGTCAGCCATAAATAAGATGAAAGGAAAGGGTTTGTTACAGCAATTTTACTCAGTTGTTTGAACTCCTTCCAACTTATATAGCAAAAAATCACATAGAAATCTATTTTCAAAAATAATTGCCAATGATCTATCAGCTGACAACTCAAGAATCTGATAAAAGCTGGGACCACTCGACTGGCAAAAGTTTTTGTGCCTAATCTTAAGAATCCTTCTTTTTTTTAATGCCAACCCCTGTTATATTGAATTGTACCTTTGGCATTTGGGAGATTTTCATACCCAAGAAGAATGCACCAGAGTCATACTCAGGAAGGGAGAAGTCTCCATTTCTTCTATAAAGCAAGAGATTGGCCACTGCGAAAAAAGGAGGTCAAGAAGGGACGTAACTTCAATCACAAGCTTGTTCTTGGGCAGATGAGGCGTGGAAAAAAATTAAGATCTGACACGGGGCCCATTAAAATCCTACCATGTCCACATCATAGAAAGTTTCCATGTGTTCCCAAGGTATGCACTGGCTTGAAGACCCCTGTACCTGCTACCTATGGTTGCCAGACTTAGTAAATGAAGATGCAGGACCCCCAGTTGCATTTGCTTCCATATAAAGAACAAGTACTTAAGCAGGAGAAGTATGTCCCATGAACTAACTATGGCATTGCAATATTTGGGGCATATATACACTACAAAGTATTTATTGTTGATCTAAATTCAAATTTAACTGCAAGTCCCCTATTTTCTTTGGCCACCCTAGTTACCATCCTAGTGCAAATTACTGTTACAGCTCTTGGGAGGTGATCTCTTGCTTGTAGAGAATAAAACCTCTCAAAGGCAAGTTCAAGTCCTACTCATCTTTGTAGTGTTTGTTTCATCAGCATCCAGCAAACTAGTAAGCATCAGCAAGTACTTGTGAATGTCTGAACAAAGGAATAGTTGGCATATAATAGATGCGCCACACTTTATTGAATGGAAAAGAACAGAACTGGTCTCAGCTCTCGGATGATGGATTTCTGGATTGCCCTTTCAATAACATTTGGTGCCCTCCATGTGAATAACTGTCTTCTCCTGACTTTACAACTTGCCCAACCTCCTCTTTCTATATCACTGATTGCATAAATTCTCATGCCAGATACTCAATTCTTTAATCCTAGCTAGGCATAGCAGTCACGTTACTCAGTTTCCATGCCCCTACATATGGAAGAGCCTTGCAACGGCTTTCCACCCCACTCTGAATGAAATCCATATGTCTTATGAATATTTTCAAGGTTAGAAATGATTTAGCCCCTTCTGTTTCCTTGATCTGAGCTCCTACTACTCTCCCCATCCTTAGTTCTGCTCCATCCACACTGAATCTTACCTCAGGGCTTTGCATTTGCAGTTCTCTCTGCCTGAAATGTTTTACTCAAGATCTTTGCATGTCTTATTTACTCATCTCGTTCAGGTCTTTGTGCAACTTGTTGCTTCCTCAGGGAAACCTTTGTTGACCACCCCAACTGAAAGAGCTCTCTTCTTCCCTGCACCTTGAAGGCTTCCCTAGCTCTTCTGGTTGTGACCAGACACTAGGCTTTCTGCTACAGATCCTGGATGAAAAAACCCTCAAATGTCTCCATGCCTGAACTTGCCAGCCCAAACAGCAAGGGGTTGGGGGCAAGGTCTCTCCTTCACTCCCATCTTTCAGACTTCATGTGAGAGCATCCAATTGGTGGAGCCTTGATAATAGCCAAAATTCTTAGTTGCAGGGGAGTCTGGGAAATGTAGTTTTTAGCTTTCCAGTGGCTGATTTTAGCAAGATGTGAAAAAGGGAGGGTGGAAAGAATGTCATATCTACCATACACACCACAACGAGGTAGCCATTTCATACAAATGTCTGATAGAATATTTATAGGTGAAAAAGTTTGGAAGACAGTAAGAATATATACTATTTTTGTTTTAAAAATCAGTATGGTGTCTATGTATATATAAACTGGAAGAATACATACCAAAGTTAATGATATTTCTGAGCAGCAGCTAGAATATGTTGATGGAGTAAGTTCTTGAATAGGATGGAGATGGGGTTCAAAGATGTGATGAGATCAGGCTGGGGACAGTGGGCCATCTTCTCCCAAGAGGCTAGAGAGAAGATAAGGCCAAATGTACAAAGACAAGTCGTAGATGGGGAAGGAAACAGTGAGGTTGTTCTTAATTGTTGGCTCATTTTTGCTGTGAAGTAGAGACAAGGCGATCACTGAGAGTGAAGATGTCACGGGATTTGTGTCCCCGCGGTTGTTGGTCACGCCTCTTCGAAGAATGAAGAGGTAGACCAGAGGAAGAGTGGTGGGCAGCAAGGCGAAGTTTATTGAGCAAAAGTATAAACCTCCGGGACAGGGACAGGGCCTGGAGAGGGTTGCCCTCAGAGCTTCTACATTTAGAGGTTTTGATGAGCTCTTTTGCCGAACTACCTTAAGGAATCAGCATGTGCTGAGTCATGCCAATCCTGGCTTTGATCACATATCTGTCTACCTATTAGGTGAACGTCACCTGCCAATGGTCTTTATTTTTGGCTGACATCTGGGGGCTTATGTCTTTTTTTTTTTTTAAGATTTTATGTATCTGACAGAGAGAAACACAGCCAGAGAGGGAACACAAGCAGGGGGAGTGAGAGAGGGAGAAGCAGGCTTCCTGCCGAGCAGGGAGCCCGATGTGGGACTCGATCCCAGGTCTCTGGGATCATGACCTGAGCGGAAGGCAGTCGCTTAACCGACTGAGCCACCCAGGCACCCCAAGGGGGGGGGCTTATGTCTTAACGGCCTCTTTGCCTGTGATACTGACAAATGCTTTGTGGTTAATTGCCTTATTTTAGGAAGTTTTGCAGAAGTCATTTTGTGGAAAGGCTGCAAAGCAGAATGTTAGTGCAGTCCCGTCCAAGCTGCAAAAGAGGATGTCACTGTGGAGCTGTCCTGACTCCATATTTTCTTGCCGGGGACACCAGCCCTGACTACCTAACTGTCCAACAAGATCCTAACAAAGGGAGAAGCTGTGAGGTTGGAGATGCAGAATTAATGGTGAAAGTTCCAGGCTACGGATACGAGGACTGGCAGAGACAGCTGCCTGGGCTCAGACACAGTTGTTTCTGGTGGGTGATGAGGGTCCAGCTGATGTAAGTAATTAGTCTGTGCTGCTGAGGTCATTTCCCTAGCAGGACTTAACAGCCCCAGAGGCTAGTTGTGGTTTAGGGGTGTCACAGTCTTTAGCCTGTCCCACATTTCTTGAGTAAGATAAAGCATCCTACCAATAATCATTGACTTTGACCACATCAGACATAATTAGGCATCAATAAAGTTTTCCTTTTTTTAATTATGGAAGCAGATACACTGTAAGTGGTAAGAATTTTGGTTCTTGGGGCGCCTGGGTGGCTCAGCTGGTTAAGCGTCTGCCTTTGGCTCTGGTCATGATCCTGGAGTCCTGGGATCGAGCCCCACATCAGGCTCCCTGCTCAGTGGAAAGCCTGCTTCTCCCTCTCCTTCTGCCTGTGGCTCTGCCTCCTTGTGCACTCTCTCTCTCTCTTTATGTGTCAAATAAATAAATAAAATCTTTAAAAAAAAGAATTTGGGTTCTCAAATACAACTGCCTGGATTACAAATCCAAGGCTGCATCACTTATGAGACTTATATGCTTTCTCTATGCCTTAGCTTTCTCATCTCTGTAGTGTAGGGCAATAACTCTATGTACTTCATGGAGTTGCTATGAAACATATGAAATAATACGAAGTGTTAAGAGCAATGTCTGTCACGTAGTAAGCCCTTAATACATTTTGCTTGCCATTGCTATTATGATGATCTGTTAATATGGTGAATAGGGTGTGGAAAAACAAGTGCGGTTTAATTTATTACCTAGTTCCATTTGCCCACTAGCTCTGACCTCAGGCCTGCTTGTTATACTGATGCAGTTGAGAATTAAGGCCCTTTAATTAATCAAATATTCTGATTAAGAGATCATGGACATATATTGATTAGCAATTTCCAAAGCAGTGCTGCACAATAAAAGTATGCAAGCCATGAATTTTGTTTCATTGTATATAATCTGCTCTTTGATGCATTCCGAGGGTTTAAGTACCTATTATAGACTGGTGTCCCCAGGAAGCAGATTATGAGATGGAAATTAACATGCAGGGAGTTTATGTGGGAGAACTCTTGGGATTAACACCGGGGCAAGTAGGGGAAGGAAGCAGGAATGAACAGGGGAGGGAGTTGACCTGTAATGCAGCCTCTAGTGAAACAGCCCATCTCTTGGTGGAGCTCTGAGCCTTGGATGGCCCCTCAGCATTGTCTTGAACTGAAGTGAGGGGATCCAGCCCCTGAATCTGTGTATTTACCAAATAGCTGATGCAGTTTACCCCTGAAAGGAAGCATGAACATGGGCCAGGTCATTTGTTCAGCATCCTCAGAGAAGGATGATGGCGGAGGGCCACCTTTAAACAGCACTACCAACAGCTAAATACTTTCTTTCCCTCTGAAGGGGGATCTCGGTGCCACATCAGAGACTCTAACACCTGAGCACCGTTATTTGAATGTTTCTTACCTGAATCTGGTATAATTTCCTTAAAAGCAAACTTTGGTCAGTGAAACGTCAGGTGAAAGAGATCCCACAGCGCTTTGACTTTCCAGTGAAACAGAATTCAAGTGGTCTATGTATTGCCTGTGAAGTGACGTCATCCTTCTACTGTAGAGGAGTTCAGACAACCTCTCTCTCTCTCTCTCTCTCTCTCTCTCTCCCTATCTCTTCCTGCAAACCATCTCTCCCAGTCTTGCTTTGTCTGTCTCTTCCACTTGGTGTTCTTTAATACTACACTTCTTGGAACAGAAGGGAATGTAAACCAGAGCCGCAGGGGGTTTGACCTTCTTAGGTTGTTTTCTACAGATGCCGCGGAGGATTAGCTGAAACAGGCATTCTTGAGGGGATGGATTACCTGAAGGACATGGTATGTCCCAGAGGACGGAGGTCACTGTTCCGAGAGAGACGATAGTCACAGCAGTGGGCCTCATATGGCAACGGTGCCCTGGGGACAGTGGGGTGAACACTGGCCATTGCACCTGTGTTTGAAAATAATGGAGTGGCCGTCTTTGTAGTAAAACTATAGTATATGGCTGTGCCCATCGCTGGGTGCACCGTGGAGCTGGCCCGAACTTACACCTTCCTTCACCTTTACATTAGCGTGTTCTACCAGGTAATTCAATTTTTCCAGGCCATTGAAAAACATTTCTCTTGCCAAGGCTGCTTGTTAGTAAGGGTCAGAGGAGGAAGGCAAGACCCAGTTATTGTTTCTACCACTGTTTTAGGCCTGACGGTGGTGTAGGAGGTAATTACTCCTGAAAAACATTTACAGTGAAGTAGAACAGAGAAAATCTCCGAGACCTTCTCTGTAATGACTAGAAAATGGTGGCTCTAAATGTAAATAGCAGTGTTCAAATGAAGGGTTCTAGCTTTGCTCCCCTCCTCCTCCCACCCCTATTTCCACCCCCATCCCGGTAGGGATTCTTCTTTGGTACATAGGTATTGAGAATGGAGAACTGGCTGGTAAAATGCATTCCCTTTTTACAGAAGGGAAAAAAATACTAGTTATGGCAGAGTGTAGGAGCGAGTAATGCGGGGTGCCAAGTGGGCTAGACAAGTTTTTTCCGAGTGACCATGGCGGCACGCAAGGATACACAGGAGAGCACGGGGGCTTGCTGTTTACATGCTGCACACCTTGTACCTTGATTTTGTTACTCCAGGGCTCACAGATCCTGCTGACCATTGCTGGCCTGTGTGTTTTGTCACCCGCTATCTTTTTCTGGCTGTCACAGCCTACTAGCCCGTGTACTGGGCATCCCAGATGTCCTGGGAATGGATTCTCCCTATGAACAGCCCTTAGTCATGATTGACAGGAGGGGTTGTGTAGAGAGCCTACCTCTATCCCCCTCTACCTTAGCTCCTGTAGGTCCCCCCTGGATTAAGCTTAGTGTAGCCTCTATGATAATCGACTTTTTATTGGTTGCCTTGTTTTTCTGTCTCACCTCCCCACTCCTGTCTGGGCGTTTCCAGAGATGACCTTCTAAAGCAACCACTTGCACTCTGGCCTTATCACAAGGTCTTCTGGGAAACCCACACTAAGACCGGGTCTGTCGGGAAGGTGGACATATAGGCAAATGTGAAGAGTACCACAAGAAGTACAACTGGCCTCGAGTTGCAGTCCTTCTGCTTAATTTTCAGTGTGACATTCCGAGTTCTCTGTCGTGAAGAGGAGATATTGGTAAAGGAGTACTTATTTTGTTCTTTACAATACGGGGAAGAGGCTTTGCTGTCTTATTGAAAAAGGAGGAATATGGTTATGAATCCAGCCATGACCATGATGCCTCTGCCCTCCGTGTTGAGAAGGTTGGGAATGCTTCCGGTGTGCACTGGGGGGTCTGGCTGGGTGTGGGTCTACAGGGCTCCGCTGGGCAGCAAGGAGGGGTGAAATGCGAATCATATTGTCAAGACCTTTGTGGTAGATTCGCTACCCTTAAGCACACGTTTGATTAGTTGATATGTAATGCTCTTTGTTAGCCTTTAAAGCTAAAAGCAAAAGGATCAAAACTAATAGGACTGGGACTAAAGAAAAAAAAAGTCATTTTCCGAGCAGTTAGTGACCATTACAAAGTGGTTTCCTTGTATTAATAGTGACAAGTCACCAGCCTCCGAGTTATCCATTACAATGTAACAGCTCTAAGTCTATGAGTACTGATGTATTCTGTAAAACCCCTTAAGCCTTCTTTCAAAAACGAATTTTATTAGCATCTGTGACTGTCTCTGTTGAGTCGTTCAGCATATAGTGAGCCACACTGTTTATCTTTAGCCAGGGCTCAGAAAATGTTACTTTTCAGTATTTGAAATGGAAGGCCATTTTGTGTGGGGCACCATGGCTCAAATCCCTGTCCCCTAGGTTAACCTGCTGTATTTCCCTAGTGTGCAAACAAGGCACTGCAGAACAGAGATGAGAAGTGGGATGTGAACCCCCACTTAGCATCCTTATTCTCCCTTGCCACCCGCCATGCTCTTTGGCCCGGAGGAGCTCCTTGCCTCGGGAAATGGGAGAGAGGTGCTAATAGCATCTGGGGTAAACTCTCTCTCTCTCTCTCTCTCTCTCTCTCTCTCTCTCTCTCTCGGCTGGAGGAGAGCGGTTATCCCAGGGATCTACCAGGCCGGGAGGGCCCTAAAGGAAAAAGATGGTGGGGCGGGATGCGGGGGTGTAGTTTGAGCTTTTAACCAAATGCTTGCCAAGGCGCAAGAAATGGATCATGTCCTCCCCAGTGGAAGGATCTCCTAGGCAGTCACCTCCCCTTTTATCCAAATGTCTGGCACATGCAGAGATGCACATTTCAGAGCCCACACCCAAGGCCCCTCAGTGTCACTTTCTAGAACCTTTCTTCTTCTGAGTACCAGTAGGAAGTTGTTATTGTTTGCCTGCAGGTTGAATAATAGATATCTTGATGTGAAAGACTTTGTGTAATGGGAAATCCTGGCAAACGGCATCCGCCGGTTTCACAGCAAATAATTTGATTTCTGAAATCCTTACTTAAAGAACCCTTTTTTTAAAAAAAAATGAGGATTCCACCTGCTGTACAGGGAGGAGTGAAAGAAAGGTGCTAGGAAATGAAAGCCTGGGGAGAGAAATTCGGGATGGCTAAGGATTCTTAAGGAGCAGCAGCTAACACAGGGCACAAAGGCTGACTTGGAAAGGGGCCAGTCTGGGCAAAAGGATCTGCCTGTCCTCCTTGCCAATTCCAGTGGGCAGAGCTAGTAGAGGGGAAGCTGCAAAAAATGGTAGTTGAGGAGGATACAAGTGAATAGAAAGGAGACTATTAATTCATAGTCTTCGGGAATAATTTGTGCCTTTATGCAGCAGCTGTTAAATTAAGGGAACCAAAGGGGAAAGAAAGGGTAGAACCACAACCCTTCTTCTAGAAGTTACCCATAAAGAACACAGGCCTTTCTCTGTCCCCTCATCTTTAAGCTTTATTTGTTCCCTGCCTGATTCCCCTCTGGGTCCTCTGCGGAGATCTGATGCATTAAGCTATGCCGATGTATTATGCGGGATGGACCTTCATTGTGTTTTCCTACACAAGTAGAATATTTGTATTTAAAAAGGGGTCTAAACTTGAAGAAAGAATGTGTCATAGGGGCATGGTAAACTCAATTAGGTCAAAGCCAAGTTTTGTCACCCCGTTCCTGTCCCAGATTCATTTGCTGTAAGCTCAAAAAACATTGTCTCTCCCAATTTCTGTTGAACTGTTCATCACATTCCCTGAATGTGTGGAATGCAAAGTGTAAAATATCATTATTGAAAAATGTGAAGAAATAACAAAGGCAGGTTCCAAGACTGAATGGCTTGGAAATACGTTGAGCTTACCAACGCTCTCACCCCAAACAGCCCCAGGCGTGGCTGAAGGCGTCCTCGGAAGCTGCAGATTTTACTCGCGTGTGAACTGAACAGCAGCAGAAGGCTGCACCTTGAAGGGATTCAGAGTTGGCCTCTTGCCAGAATTTTCCAGGCTACGGTGCCTTCTCCTAGAGTCTCTTTGTGCCTGTGGCACATTGACAGGTCACCACCCAACTCTTAATTTACCCTCTGAAGTACTAGGTGAGGTACAAACCCCACGAAATTCCAGTCTATAATGAACAGATTTATTTCATCGTGCTTTAAGGTAGACGAGCGCCGTTCAATCAAACTTTCTGTGACGGTGGAAATGTTCTGTGTTTGGGCTGCCCAATATATAGCCACTGGCCACAAGTTGTTGAGCATTTGAAATGTGGCTAGTTTGATTGGGGGAAATGGACTTTAAATTTTATCTAATTTTAATTCATTTACGTTTCAACAGCCACATGTGACCGCTGGCTACCGTGTTAGATGCAGTACAGAAGCAAACCCTGGAAAATGATGGCATGCAGTAATTAGCAATGTTTATCTTTAACATCAAAGAGAAACCTGGTACTGTGGAGTCACCCATTTAAACAGCTGGTTTTCAAAAAAACAAAAACAAACAAAACAAAAAAATAAAAATAAAACAACCAGCTGGTTTTCTGGGTGGCAGTGTCTGTCCATGAGTTTGAGTGGGTCCAGTGTTACTCTGTGCGTCTTCGGGGAATGTGTGAATTTGGTGTTAGGGATAGAGTTCCCTTGTCCTGTTCTTCAGCCTCCAATCAGACTTAACACCTAGCACTGTTTTCTCCTCCAGACAATAGGCATTGCCCTCCTAAAGCTGGATCCGTTCTTTCAGTCAGAGCAAGAAGCTGGAGTCTTTCCAAAGAATAAAAGCTTTCCTTGAAGACAAGATTTTCTGCCTAGGAATGACAGCATTAGCGGTTTGAATACATTAAAGGCCGGATCACTCTGTGCCCACTCCAGGCGGATCACAAATATACATATTTTTAATTCCTTGCCCTTGGTCAACCAACATAAGGGAATTGGGACTGAAATCCCATGTGAGCCTCCTTGGAATTTAAAGCCCACTTTGCTAAGACAGGATTAGGCAGGATAAAGGAAAAAGCAAGAAAATGAACACAAACACAATTAGACTAGACCAGCCCCCGAGTAAAGTCATGTGTAATTTCCAATACAGAAAGATTTAATTATGCCATCATGACCAAAATCACTTATTAAGTGCCCATTTATATGTGATGCTGGACCGGTAAGATATACAGAAAAAGTCAGCCTCGGTCTCAGCCCACTAGACAGACAATAATGAAACAGAAAGATTTTCAGGATGGGAATTAAATACATTAATGAATATTACATTCAGTGCAAATGTAGCCCCCACAGAGCAGGCTTGAAACTCAAAAGACTAAAGAACA